>CAKAJA020000748.1:0-82029 GCA_916610235.2 Lasioglossum morio | reverse complement strand
CGTTATGCGTTATGCGTTATGCGTTATACGGTATGCGTTATGCGTTATACGTTATGCGTTATGCGTTGTGCGATATGCGTTATGCGTTATGCGTTATGCGTTATGTGTTATGCGTTATGCGTTATATGTTATGCGTTATGCGTTATGCGTTATGCGTTGTGCGTTATGCGTTATGCGTTATGCGTTATGCGTTATGCGTTATGCGTTATGCGTTATATGTTATGCGTTATGCGTTATGCGTTATGCGTTATGCGTTATGCGTTATACGGTATGCGTTATGCGTTATACGTTATGTATTATGCGTTATGCGATATGCGTTATGCGTTATGCGTTATGCGTTATGCATTATGCGTTATGAGTTACACGTTATGCGTTATGCGTTATGCGTTATGCGTTATGTGTTATGCGTTATGCGTTATGCGTTATGCGTTATGCGTTATGCGTTATGAGTTATGCGTTATGCGTTATGCGTTTTGCGTTATTCGTTATGCGTTGTGCATTATGCGTTATGCGTTGTGCGTTATGGGTTATGATTTATGCGTTATGCGATATGCGTTATGCGTTATGCGTTATGCGTTATGCGTTATGTTTTATGCGATATGCGTTATGCGTTATGCGTTATGCGTTATGCGTTATGCATAATGCGTTATACGTTATGTATTATGCATGATGCCTTATGCGTTATGCGATATGCGTCATGCATCAAGCCTTATGCGTTATGCGATATGCGATATGCGTCATGCATCAAGCCTTATGCGTTATGGGTTATGCGTTAACGTTATGCGTTTTGCGTTATGCGTTATGCGTTATGCGTTATGCGTTATGCGTTATGCGTTATGCGTTATGCGTTATGCGTTATGCGTTATGCGATATGCGTTATGCGTTATGCGTTATGCGTTATGTGTTATGCGTTATGCGTTATGCGTTATGCGTTATGCGTTATGCGTTATGCGTTATGTGTTATGCGTTATGCGTTATGCGTTATGCGTTATGCGTTATGCGTTATGCGTTATGCGTTCTGCGTTATGTGTTATGCGTTATGCGTTATGCGTTATGCGTTATGCGTTATGCGTTATACGGTATGCTTTATGCGTTATGCGTTATGCGTTATGCGTTATGCGTTGTGCGTTATACATTTGCGTTATGCGTTATGCGTTATGCTTTATGCGTTATGCGTTATGCGTTATGCGTTATGCGTTATGCGTTATGCGTTATGCGTTATGCGTTATGCGTTATGCGTTATGTTTTATGTGTTATGCGTTATGCGTTATGCGTTATGCGTTATGCGTTACACGGTATGCGTTATGCGTTATACGTTATGCGTTATGCGTTGTGCGATATGCGTTATGCGTTATGCGTTATGCGTTATGCGTTATGCGTTATGCGTTATGCGTTATATGTTATGCGTTATGCGTTATGCGTTATGCGTTGTGCGTTATGCGTTATGCGTTATGCGTTATATATTATGCGTTATGCGTTATGCGTTGTGCCTTATACGTTTGCGTTATGCGTTATGCGTTATGCGTTATACGGTATGCGTTATGCGTTATACGTTATGCGTTATGCGTTGTGCGATATGCGTTATGCGTTATGCGTTATGCGTTATGTGTTATGCGTTATGCGTTATATGTTATGCGTTATGCGTTATGCGTTATGCGTTGTGCGTTATGCGTTATGCGTTATGCGTTATGCGTTATGCGTTATGCGTTATATGTTATGCGTTATGCGTTATGCGTTATGCGTTATGCGTTATACGGTATGCGTTATGCGTTATACGTTATGTATTATGCGTTATGTGATATGCGTTATGCGTTATGCGTTATGCGTTATGCATTATGCGTTATGCGTTATGAGTTACACGTTATGCGTTATGCGTTATGCGTTATGCGTTATGTGTTATGCGTTATGCGTTATGCGTTATGCGTTATGCGTTATGCGTTATGAGTTATGCGTTATGCGTTATGCGTTTTGCGGTATTCGTTATGCGTTGTGCATTATGCGTTATGCGTTGTGCGTTATGGGTTATGAGTTAAAAGTTATGCGTAATGCGTTATGCCTTATGCGTTATGCGTATGTTTTATGCGATATGCGTTATGCGTTATGCGTTATGCGTTATGCGTTATGCGTTATGCGTTATGCGTTATGCGTTATGCGTTATGCGTTATGCGTTATGCGTTATGCGTTATGCGTTATGCGTTATGCGTTATGCGTTATGCGTTATGCGTTATGCGTTATGCGTTATGCGTTATGCGTTATGCGTTATGCATGCGTTATGCATTATGCGTTATTCGTGATCCGTTATGCGTTAGGCGTTATGGGTTTTCCGGTGTTCGTTATGCGTTATGCGTTATACGGTATGCGTTATGCGTTATACGTTATGCGTTATGCGTTATGCGTTATGCGTTATGCGTTATGCGTTATGCGTTATACGGTATGCGTTATGCGTTATACGTTATGCGTTATACGTTATGCGTTATGCGTTATGCGTTATGCGTTATGCGTTATGCGTTGTGCGTTATACGTTTGCGTTATGCGTTTTGCTTTATGCGTTATGCGTTATGCGTTATGCGTTATGCGTTATACGGTGTGCGTTATGCGTTATACGTTATGGGTTATGCGTTATGCGATATGCGTTATGCGTTATGCGTTACGCGTTATATGTTATGCGTTATGCGTTATGCGTTATGCGTTGTGCGTTATACGTTTGCGTTATGCGTTAATCGTTATGCGTTATACGGTATGCGATATGCGTTATGCGTTATGCGTTATGCGTTATGCGTTGTGCGTTATGCGTTATGCGTTATGCGTTATGCGATATGCGTCATGCATCAAGCCTTATGCGTTATGCGATATGCGATATGCGTCATGCATCAAGCCTTATGCGTTATGGGTTATGCGTTAACGTTATGCGTTTTGCGTTATGCGTTATGCGTTATGCGTTATGCGTTATGCGTTATGCGTTATGCGTTATGCGTTATGCGTTATGCGTTATGCGTTATGCGTTAAGCGGTATGCGTTATGCGTTATGCGTTATGCGTTATGCGTTATGCGTTATGCGTTATGCGTTATGCGTTATGCGTTATGCGTTATGCGACATGCTTTATGCGTTATGCATTATGCGTTATTCGTGATCCGTTATGCGTTAGGCGTTATGGGTTTTCCGGTGTTCGTTATGCGTTATGCGTTATACGGTATGCGTTATGCGTTATACGTTATGCGTTATGCGTTAGCGTTATGCGTTATGCGTTATGCGTTACGCGTTATGCGTTATGCGTTATGCGTTATGCGTTATGCGTTATGCGTTATGCGTTATACGTTATGCGTTATGAGTTATGCGTTATGCGTTATGCGTTGTGCGTTATACGTTTGCGTTATGCGTTATGCGTTATGCTTTATGCGTTATACGTTATGAGTTATGCGTTATGCGTTATGCGTTATGCGTTATGCGTTATGCGTTATGCGTTATGCGTTATGCGTTATGCTTTATGCGTTATGCGTTATGCGTTATGCGTTATGCGTTATGCGTTATGCGTTATGCGTTATGCGTTGTATGTTATGCGTTATGCGTTATGCGTTATGCGTTGTGCGTTATACGTTTGCGTTATGCGTTATGCGTTATGCGTTATGCGTTATACGGTGTGCGTTATGCGTTATACGTTATGGGTTATGCGTTATGCGATATGCGTTATGCGTTATGCGTTATGCGTTATGCGTTATGCGTTATATGTTATGCGTTATGCGTTATGCGTTATGCGTTGTGCGTTATACGTTTGCGTTATGCGTTATGCGTTATGCGTTATACGGTATGCGATATGCGTTATACGTTATGCGTTATGCGTTATGCGTTATGCGTTGTGCGTTATGCGTTATGCGTTATGCGTTATGCGTTATGCGTTGTGCGTTATACGTTAAGTATTATGCGTTATGCGATATGCGTTATGCGTTATGCGTTATGCGTTATGCTTTATGCGTTATGCGTTATGCGTTATGAGTTACACGTTATGCGTTATGCGTTATGCGTTATGCGTTATGCGTTATGTGTTATGCGTTATGCGTTATGCGTTATGCGTTATGCGTTATGCGTTATGCGTTCTGCGTTATGTGTTATGCGTTATGCGTTATGCGTTATGCGTTATGCGTTATGCGTTATACGGTATGCGTTATGCGTTATGCGTTATGCGTTATGCGTTATTCGTTATGCGTTGTGCGTTATACGTTTGCGTTATGCGTTATGCGTTATGCTTTATGTGTTATGCGTTATGCGTTATGCGTTATGCGTTATGCGTTATGCGTTATGCGTTATGCGTTATGCGTTATGCGTTATGCGTTATGCGTTATGCGTTATGCTTTATGTGTTATGCGTTATGCGTTATGCGTTATGCGTTATGCGTTACACGGTATGCGTTATGCGTTATACGTTATGCGTTATGCGTTGTGCGATATGCGTTATGCGTTATGCGTTATGCGTTATGCGTTATGCGTTATGCGTTATGCGTTATGCGTTATGCGTTATATGTTATGCGTTATGCGTTATGCGTTATGCGTTGTGCGTTATGCGTTATGCGTTATGCGTTATGCGTTATATATTATGCGTTATGCGTTATGCGTTGTGCCTTATACGTTTGCGTTATGCGTTATGCGTTATGCGTTATACGGTATGCGTTATGCGTTATACGTTATGCGTTATGCGTTGTGCGATATGCGTTATGCGTTATGCGTTATGCGTTATGTGTTATGCGTTATGCGTTATATGTTATGCGTTATGCGTTATGCGTTATGCGTTGTGCGTTATGCGTTATGCGTTATGCGTTATGCGTTATGCGTTATGCGTTATGCGTTATATGTTATGCGTTATGCGTTATGCGTTATGCGTTATGCGTTATGCGTTATACGGTATGCGTTATGCGTTATACGTTATGTATTATGCGTTATGCGATATGCGTTATGCGTTATGCGTTATGCGTTATGCATTATGCGTTATGAGTTACACGTTATGCGTTATGCGTTATGCGTTATGCGTTATGTGTTATGCGTTATGCGTTATGCGTTATGCGTTATGCGTTATGCGTTATGAGTTATGCGTTATGCGTTATGCGTTTTGCGTTATTCGTTATGCGTTGTGCATTATGCGTTATGCGTTGTGCGTTATGGGTTATGATTTATGCGTTATGCGATATGCGTTATGCGTTATGCGTTATGCGTTATGCGTTATGTTTTATGCGATATGCGTTATGCGTTATGCGTTATGCGTTATGCATAATGCGTTATACGTTATGTATTATGCATGATGCCTTATGCGTTATGCGATATGCGTCATGCATCAAGCCTTATGCGTTATGCGATATGCGATATGCGTCATGCATCAAGCCTTATGCGTTATGGGTTATGCGTTAACGTTATGCGTTTTGCGTTATGCGTTATGCGTTATGCGTTATGCGTTATGCGTTATGCGTTATGCGTTATGCGTTATGCGTTATGCGTTATGCGATATGCGTTATGCGTTATGCGTTATGCGTTATGTGTTATGCGTTATGCGTTATGCGTTATGCGTTATGCGTTATGCGTTATGCGTTATGTGTTATGCGTTATGCGTTATGCGTTATGCGTTATGCGTTATGCGTTATGCGTTATGCGTTCTGCGTTATGTGTTATGCGTTATGCGTTATGCGTTATGCGTTATGCGTTATGCGTTATACGGTATGCTTTATGCGTTATGCGTTATGCGTTATGCGTTATGCGTTGTGCGTTATACATTTGCGTTATGCGTTATGCGTTATGCTTTATGCGTTATGCGTTATGCGTTATGCGTTATGCGTTATGCGTTATGCGTTATGCGTTATGCGTTATGCGTTATGTTTTATGTGTTATGCGTTATGCGTTATGCGTTATGCGTTATGCGTTACACGGTATGCGTTATGCGTTATACGTTATGCGTTATGCGTTGTGCGATATGCGTTATGCGTTATGCGTTATGCGTTATGCGTTATGCGTTATGCGTTATGCGTTATATGTTATGCGTTATGCGTTATGCGTTATGCGTTGTGCGTTATGCGTTATGCGTTATGCGTTATATATTATGCGTTATGCGTTATGCGTTGTGCCTTATACGTTTGCGTTATGCGTTATGCGTTATGCGTTATACGGTATGCGTTATGCGTTATACGTTATGCGTTATGCGTTGTGCGATATGCGTTATGCGTTATGCGTTATGCGTTATGTGTTATGCGTTATGCGTTATATGTTATGCGTTATGCGTTATGCGTTATGCGTTGTGCGTTATGCGTTATGCGTTATGCGTTATGCGTTATGCGTTATGCGTTATATGTTATGCGTTATGCGTTATGCGTTATGCGTTATGCGTTATACGGTATGCGTTATGCGTAATACGTTATGTATTATGCGTTATGTGATATGCGTTATGCGTTATGCGTTATGCGTTATGCATTATGCGTTATGCGTTATGAGTTACACGTTATGCGTTATGCGTTATGCGTTATGCGTTATGTGTTATGCGTTATGCGTTATGCGTTATGCGTTATGCGTTATGCGTTATGAGTTATGCGTTATGCGTTATGCGTTTTGCGGTATTCGTTATGCGTTGTGCATTATGCGTTATGCGTTGTGCGTTATGGGTTATGAGTTAAAAGTTATGCGTAATGCGTTATGCCTTATGCGTTATGCGTATGTTTTATGCGATATGCGTTATGCGTTATGCGTTATGCGTTATGCGTTATGCGTTATGCGTTATGCGTTATGCGTTATGCGTTATGCGTTATGCGTTATGCGTTATGCGTTATGCGTTATGCGTTATGCGTTATGCGTTATGCGTTATGCGTTATGCGTTATGCGTTATGCGTTATGCGTTATGCGTTATGCGTTATGCGTTATGCGTTATGCTTTATGCGTTATCCGTTATGCGTTAGGCGTTATGGGTTTTCCGGTGTTCGTTATGCGTTATGCGTTATACGGTATGCGTTATGCGTTATACGTTATGCGTTATGCGTTATGCGTTATGCGTTATGCGTTATGCATTATGCGTTATACGGTATGCGTTATGCGTTATACGTTATGCGTTATACGTTATGCGTTATGCGTTATGCGTTATGCGTTATGCGTTATGCGTTGTGCGTTATACGTTTGCGTTATGCGTTTTGCTTTATGCGTTATGCGTTATGCGTTATGCGTTATGCGTTATACGGTGTGCGTTATGCGTTATACGTTATGGGTTATGCGTTATGCGATATGCGTTATGCGTTATGCGTTACGCGTTATATGTTATGCGTTATGCGTTATGCGTTATGCGTTGTGCGTTATACGTTTGCGTTATGCGTTAATCGTTATGCGTTATACGGTATGCGATATGCGTTATGCGTTATGCGTTATGCGTTATGCGTTATGCGTTGTGCGTTATGCGTTATGCGTTATGCGTTATGCGTTGTGCGTTATACGTTAAGTATTATGCGTTATGCGATATGCGTTATGCGTTATGCGTTATGCGTTATGCTTTATGCGTTATGCGTTATGCGTTATGAGTTACACGTTATGCGTTATGCGTTATGCGTTATGCGTTATGCGTTATGTGTTATGCGTTATGCGTTATGCGTTATGCGTTATGCGTTATGCGTTCTGCGTTATGTGTTATGCGATATGCGTTATGCGTTATGCGTTATGCGTAATGCGTTATACGGTATGCGTTATGCGTTATGCGTTATGCGTTATGCGTTATGCGTTATGCGTTGTGCGTTATACGTTTGCGTTATGCGTTATGCGTTATGCTTTATGCGTTATGCGTTATGCGTTATGCGTTATTCGTTATGCGTTATGCGTTATGCGTTATGCGTTATGCGTTATGCGTTATGCGTTATGCTTTATGTGTTATGCGTTATGCGTTATGCGTTATGCGTTATGCGTTACACGGTATGCGTTATGCGTTATATGTTATGCGTTATGCGTTATGCGTTATGCGTTGTGCGTTATGCGTTATGCGTTATGCGTTATATATTATGCGTTATGCGTTATGCGTTGTGCCTTATACGTTTGCGTTATGCGTTGTGCCTTATACGTTTGCGTTATGCGTTATGCGTTATGCGTTATACGGTATGCGTTATGCGTTATACGTTATGCGTTATGCGTTGTGCGATATGCGTTATGCGTTATGCGTTATGCGTTATGTGTTATGCGTTATGCGTTATATGTTATGCGTTATGCGTTATGCGTTATGCGTTGTGCGTTATGCGTTATGCGTTATGCGTTATGCGTTATGCGTTATGCGTTATACGTTATGCGTTATGCGTTGTGCGATATGCGTTATGCGTTATGCGTTATGCGTTATGTGTTATGCGTTATGCGTTATATGTTATGCGTTATGCGTTATGCGTTATGCGTTGTGCGTTATGCGTTATGCGTTATGCGTTATGCGTTATGCGTTATGCGTTATGCGTTATATGTTATGCGTTATGCGTTATGCGTTATGCGTTATGCGTTATACGGTATGCGTTATGCGTTATACGTTATGTATTATGCGTTATGTGATATGCGTTATGCGTTATGCGTTATGCGTTATGCATTATGCGTTATGCGTTATGAGTTACACGTTATGCGTTATGCGTTATGCGTTATGCGTTATGTGTTATGCGTTATGCGTTATGCGTTATGCGTTATGCGTTATGCGTTATGAGTTATGCGTTATGCGTTATGCGTTTTGCGGTATTCGTTATGCGTTGTGCATTATGCGTTATGCGTTGTGCGTTATGGGTTATGAGTTAAAAGTTATGCGTAATGCGTTATGCCTTATGCGTTATGCGTATGTTTTATGCGATATGCGTTATGCGTTATGCGTTATGCGTTATGCGTTATGCGTTATGCGTTATGCGTTATGCGTTATGCGTTATGCGTTATGCGTTATGCGTTATGCGTTATGCGTTATGCGTTATGCGTTATGCGTTATGCGTTATGCGTTATGCGTTATGCGTTATGCGTTATGCGTTATGCGTTATGCGTTATGCGTTATGCGTTATGCGTTATGCTTTATGCGTTATGCATTATGCGTTATTCGTGATCCGTTATGCGTTAGGCGTTATGGGTTTTCCGGTGTTCGTTATGCGTTATGCGTTATACGGTATGCGTTATGCGTTATACGTTATGCGTTATGCGTTATGCGTTATGCGTTATGCGTTATGCATTATGCGTTATACGGTATGCGTTATGCGTTATACGTTATGCGTTATACGTTATGCGTTATGCGTTATGCGTTATGCGTTATGCGTTATGCGTTGTGCGTTATACGTTTGCGTTATGCGTTTTGCTTTATGCGTTATGCGTTATGCGTTATGCGTTATGCGTTATGCGTTATACGGTGTGCGTTATGCGTTATACGTTATGGGTTATGCGTTATGCGATATGCGTTATGCGTTATGCGTTACGCGTTATATGTTATGCGTTATGCGTTGTGCGATATGCGTTATGCGTTATGCGTTATGCGTTATGTGTTATGCGTTATGCGTTATATGTTATGCGTTATGCGTTATGCGTTATGCGTTGTGCGTTATGCGTTATGCGTTATGCGTTATGCGTTATGCGTTATGCGTTATATGTTATGCGTTATGCGTTATGCGTTATGCGTTATGCGTTATACGGTATGCGTTATGCGTTATACGTTATGTATTATGCGTTATGTGATATGCGTTATGCGTTATGCGTTATGCGTTATGCATTATGCGTTATGCGTTATGAGTTACACGTTATGCGTTATGCGTTATGCGTTATGCGTTATGTGTTATGCGTTATGCGTTATGCGTTATGCGTTATGCGTTATGCGTTATGAGTTATGCGTTATGCGTTATGCGTTTTGCGGTATTCGTTATGCGTTGTGCATTATGCGTTATGCGTTGTGCGTTATGGGTTATGAGTTAAAAGTTATGCGTAATGCGTTATGCCTTATGCGTTATGCGTATGTTTTATGCGATATGCGTTATGCGTTATGCGTTATGCGTTATGCGTTATGCGTTATGCGTTATGCGTTATGCGTTATGCGTTATGCGTTATGCGTTATGCGTTATGCGTTATGCGTTATGCGTTATGCGTTATGCGTTATGCGTTATGCGTTATGCGTTATGCGTTATGCGTTATGCGTTATGCGTTATGCGTTATGCTTTATGCGTTATGCATTATGCGTTATTCGTGATCCGTTATGCGTTAGGCGTTATGGGTTTTCCGGTGTTCGTTATGCGTTATGCGTTATACGGTATGCGTTATGCGTTATACGTTATGCGTTATGCGTTATGCGTTATGCGTTATGCGTTATGCATTATGCGTTATACGGTATGCGTTATGCGTTATACGTTATGCGTTATACGTTATGCGTTATGCGTTATGCGTTATGCGTTATGCGTTATGCGTTGTGCGTTATACGTTTGCGTTATGCGTTTTGCTTTATGCGTTATGCGTTATGCGTTATGCGTTATGCGTTATACGGTGTGCGTTATGCGTTATACGTTATGGGTTATGCGTTATGCGATATGCGTTATGCGTTATGCGTTACGCGTTATATGTTATGCGTTATGCGTTATGCGTTATGCGTTGTGCGTTATACGTTTGCGTTATGCGTTAATCGTTATGCGTTATACGGTATGCGATATGCGTTATGCGTTATGCGTTATGCGTTATGCGTTATGCGTTGTGCGTTATGCGTTATGCGTTATGCGTTATGCGTTGTGCGTTATACGTTAAGTATTATGCGTTATGCGATATGCGTTATGCGTTATGCGTTATGCGTTATGCTTTATGCGTTATGCGTTATGCGTTATGAGTTACACGTTATGCGTTATGCGTTATGCGTTATGCGTTATGCGTTATGTGTTATGCGTTATGCGTTATGCGTTATGCGTTATGCGTTATGCGTTCTGCGTTATGTGTTATGCGATATGCGTTATGCGTTATGCGTTATGCGTTATGCGTTATACGGTATGCGTTATGCGTTATGCGTTATGCGTTATGCGTTATGCGTTATGCGTTGTGCGTTATACGTTTGCGTTATGCGTTATGCGTTATGCTTTATGCGTTATGCGTTATGCGTTATGCGTTATTCGTTATGCGTTATGCGTTATGCGTTATGCGTTATGCGTTATGCGTTATGCGTTATGCTTTATGTGTTATGCGTTATGCGTTATGCGTTATGCGTTATGCGTTACACGGTATGCGTTATGCGTTATATGTTATGCGTTATGCGTTATGCGTTATGCGTTGTGCGTTATGCGTTATGCGTTATGCGTTATATATTATGCGTTATGCGTTATGCGTTGTGCCTTATACGTTTGCGTTATGCGTTGTGCCTTATACGTTTGCGTTATGCGTTATGCGTTATGCGTTATACGGTATGCGTTATGCGTTATACGTTATGCGTTATGCGTTGTGCGATATGCGTTATGCGTTATGCGTTATGTGTTATGCGTTATGCGTTATATGTTATGCGTTATGCGTTATGCGTTATGCGTTGTGCGTTATGCGTTATGCGTTATGCGTTATGCGTTATGCGTTATGCGTTATGCGTTATATGTTATGCGTTATGCGTTATGCGTTATGCGTTATGCGTTATACGGTATGCGTTATGCGTTATGCGTTATGCGTTATGCGTTATGCGTTATGCGTTGTGCGTTATACGTTTGCGTTATGCGTTATGCGTTATGCTTTATGCGTTATGCGTTATGCGTTATGCGTTATGCGTTATGCGTTATGCGTTATGCGTTATGCGTTATGCGTTATGCGTTATGCGTTATGCTTTATGTGTTATGCGTTATGCGTTATGCGTTATGCGTTATGCGTTACACGGTATGCGTTATGCGTTATATGTTATGCGTTATGCGTTATGCGTTATGCGTTGTGCGTTATGCGTTATGCGTTATGCGTTATATATTATGCGTTATGCGTTATGCGTTGTGCCTTATACGTTTGCGTTATGCGTTATGCGTTATGCGTTATGCGTTATGCGTTATATGTTATGCGTTATGCGTTATGCGTTATGCGTTATGCGTTATACGGTATGCGTTATGCGTTATACGTTATGTATTATGCGTTATGCGATATGCGTTATGCGTTATGCGTTATGCGTTATGCGTTATGCGTTATGCGTTATGCGTTATGCGTTATACGTTATGCGTTATGTGTTATGCGTTATGCGTTATGCGTTATGCGTTATGCGTTGTGCGTTATACGTTTGCGTAAGGCGTTTTGCTTTATGCGTTATGCGTTATGCGTTATGCGTTATGCGTTATGCGTTATGCGTTATGCGTTATGCGTTATGCGTTATGCGTTGTGCGTTATGCGTTATGCGTTATGCGTTATGCGTTATGCGTTATGCGTTATGCGTTATGCGTTATATATTATGCGTTATGCGTTATGCGTTGTGCCTTATACGTTTGCGTTATGCGTTGTGCCTTATACGTTTGCGTTATGCGTTATGCGTTATGCATTATACGGTATGCGTTATGCGTTATACGTTATGCGTTATGCGTTGTGCGATATGCGTTATGCGTTATGCGTTATGCGTTATGTGTTATGCGTTATGCGTTATATGTTATGCGTTATGCGTTATGCGTTGTGCGTTATGCGTTATGCGTTATGCGTTATGCGTTATGCGTTATGCGTTATGCGTTATATGTTATGCGTTATGCGTTATGCGTTATGCGTTATGCGTTATACGGTATGCGTTATGCGTTATACGTTATGTATTATGCGTTATGCGATATGCGTTATGCGTTATGCGTTATGCGTTATGCATTATGCGTTATGCGTTATGAGTTACACGTTATGCGTTATGCGTTATGCGTTATGCGTTATGCGTTATGCGTTATGTGTTATGCGTTATGCGTTATGCGTTATGCGTTATGCGTTATGCGTTATGAGTTATGCGTTATGCGTTATGCGTTATGCGTTTTGCGGTATTCGTTATACGTTGTGCATTTTGCGTTATGCGTTGTGCGTTATGGGTTATGATTTATGCGTTATGCGATATGCGTTATGCGTTATGCGTTATGCGTTATGCGTTATGCGTTATGCTTTATGCGTCATGCGTGATCCGTTATGCGTTAGGCGTTATGCGATTTGCGGTATTCGTTAAGCGTTGTGCATTATGCGTTATGCGTTATGCGTTAAGGGTTATGGGTTATGCGTTATGCTTTATGCGTTATTCATTTTGCGTTATGCATTATTCGTTATGAGTTATGAGTTAAAAGTTATGCGTAATGCGTTATGCCTTATGCGTTATGCGTATGTGTTATGCGATATGCGTTATGCGTTATGCGTTATGCGTTATGCGTTATGCATAATGCGTTATACGTTATGTATTATGCGTTATGCCTTATGCGTTATGCGATATGCGTCATGCATCAAGCCTTATGCGTTATGCGATATGCGATATGCGTCATGCATCAAGCCTTATGCGTTATGGGTTATGCGTTAACGTTATGCGTTTTGCGTTATGCGTTATGCGTTATGCGTTATGCGTTATGCGTTATGCGTTATGCGTTATGCGTTATGCGTTATGCGTTATGCGTTATGCGTTATGCGTTATGCGTTATGCGTTATGCGTTATGCGTTATGCGTTATGCCTTATGCGTTATGCGTTATGCGTTATGCGTTATGCGTTATGCGTTATGCGTTATGCGTTATGCGTTATGCGTTATGCGTTATGCGTTATGCGTTATGCGTTATGCGTTATGCTTTATGCGTCATGCGTGATCCGTTATGCGTTAGGCGATATGCGTTATGCGTTATGCGTTATGCTTTATGCGTTATGCATTATGCGTTATTCGTGATCCGTTATGCGTTAGGCGTTATGGGTTTTCCGGTGTTCGTTATGCGTTATGCGTTATACGGTATGCGTTATGCGTTATACGTTATGCGTTATGCGTTATGCGTTATGTGTTATGCGTTATGCATTATGCGTTATACGGTATGCGTTATGCGTTATACGTTATGCGTTATGCGTTATGCGTTATGGGTTATGCGTTATGCGTTATGGTTATGCGTTATGCGTTATGCGTTATGCGTTATGCGTTATGCGTTATGCGTTATACGTTATGCGTTATGCGTTATGCGTTATGCGTTATGCGTTGTGCGTTATACGTTTGCGTTATGCGTTTTGCTTTATGCGTTATGCGTTATGCGTTATGCGTTATGCGTTATGCGTTATGCGTTATGCGTTATGCGTTGTGCGTTATGCGTTATGCGTTATGCGTTATGCGTTATGCGTTATGCGTTATGCGTTATGCGTTATGCGTTATGCTTTATGCGTTATGCATTATGCGTTATACGGTATGCGTTATGCGTTATGCGTTATACGTTATGCGTTGTGCGTTATGCGTTATGGGTTATGCGTTATGCGTTATGGTTATGCGTTATGCGTTATGCGTTATGCGTTATGCGTTATGCGTTATGCGTTATGCGTTATGCGTTATGCGTTATACGTTATGCGTTATGTGTTATGCGTTATGCGTTATGCGTTATGCGTTATGCGTTGTGCGTTATACGTTTGCGTAATGCGTTTTGCTTTATGCGTTATGCGTTATGCGTTATGCGTTATGCGTTATGCGTTATGCGTTATGGGTTGTGCGTTATGCGTTATGCGTTATGCGTTATGCGTTATGCGTTATGCGTTATGCGTTATGCGTTATGCGTTATGCTTTATGCGTTATGCATTATGCGTTATACGGTATGCGTTATGCGTTATGCGTTATACGTTATGCGTTGTGCGTTATGCGTTATGGGTTATGCGTTATGCGTTATGGTTATGCGTTATGCGTTATGCGTTATGCGTTATGCGTTATGCGTTATGCGTTATGCGTTATGCGTTATGCGTTATGCGTTATGCGTTATGTGTTATGCGTTATGCGTTATGCGTTATGCGTTATGCGTTATGCGTTATGCGTTCTGCGTTATGCGTTATGCGTTATGCGTTATGCGTTATACGGTATGCGTTATGCGTTATGCGTTATGCGTTATGCGTTATGCGTTATGCGTTATGCGTTATGCGTTGTGCGTTATACGTTTGCGTTATGCGTTATGCGTTATGCTTTATGCGTTATGCGTTATGCGTTATGCGTTATGCGTTATGCGTTATGCGTTATGCGTTATGCGTTATGCGTTATGCTTTATGTGTTATGCGTTATGCGTTATGCGTTATGCGTTATGCGTTACACGGTATGCGTTATGCGTTATACGTTATGCGTTATGCTTTATGCGAAATGCGTTATGCGTTATGCGTTATGCGTTATGCGTTATGCGTTATGCGTTATGCGTTATGCGTTATGCGTTATGCGTTATGCGTTATGCGTTATGCGTTATGCGTTATATGTTATGCGTTATGCGTTATGCGTTATGCGTTGTGCGTTATGCGTTATGCGTTATGCGTTGTGCCTTATACGTTTGCGTTATGCGTTGTGCCTTATACGTTTGCGTTATGCGTTATGCGTTATGCGTTATACGGTATGCGTTATGCGTTATACGTTATGCGTTATGCGTTGTGCGATATGCGTTATGCGTTATGAGTTATGCGTTATGTGTTATGCGTTATGCGTTATATGTTATGCGTTATGCGTTATGCGTTATGCGTTGTGCGTTATGCGTTATGCGTTATGCGTTATGCGTTATGCGTTATGCGTTATGCGTTATGCGTTATATGTTATGCGTTATGCGTTATGCATTATGCGTTATGCGTTATACGGTATGCGTTATGCGTTATACGTTATGTATTATGCGTTATGCGATATGCGTTATGCGTTATGCGTTATGCGTTATGCATTATGCGTTATGCGTTATGAGTTACACGTTATGCGTTATGCGTTATGCGTTATGCGTTATGCGTTATGCGTTATGTGTTATGCGTTATGCGTTATGCGTTATGCGTTATGCGTTATGAGTTATGCGTTATGCGTTATGCGTTATGCGTTATGCGTTATGCGTTTTGCGGTATTCGTTATGCGTTGTGCATTATGCGTTATGCGTTGTGCGTTATGGGTTATGATTTATGCGTTAGGCGATATGCGTTATGCGTTATGCGTTATGCGTTATGCGTTATGCGTTATGCTTTATGCGTCATGCGTGATCCGTTATGCGTTAGGCGTTATGCGATTTGCGGTATTCGTTAAGCGTTGTGCATTATGCGTTATGCGTTATGCGTTAAGGGTTATGGGTTATGCGTTATGCTTTATGCGTTATTCATTTTGCGTTATGCATTATTCGTTATGAGTTATGAGTTAAAAGTTATGCGTAATGCGTTATGCCTTATGCGTTATGCGTATGTGTTATGCGATATGCGTTATGCGTTATGCGTTATGCGTTATGCGTTATGCGTTATGCATAATGCGTTATACGTTATGTATTATGCGTTATGCCTTATGCGTTATGCGATATGCGTCATGCATCAAGCCTTATGCGTTATGCGATATGCGATATGCGTCATGCATCAAGCCTTATGCGTTATGGGTTATGCGTTAACGTTATGCGTTTTGCGTTATGCGTTATGCGTTATGCGTTATGCGTTATGCGTTATGCGTTATGCGTTATGCGTTATGCGTTATGCGTTATGCGTTATGCGTTATGCGTTATGCGTTATGCGTTATGCGTTATGCGTTATGCGTTATGCGAAATGCGTTATGCGTTATGCGTTATGCTTTATGCGTTATGCATTATGCGTTATTCGTGATCCGTTATTCGTTAGGCGTTATGGGTTTTCCGGTGTTCGTTATGCGTTATGCGTTATACGGTATGCGTTATGCGTTATACGTTATGCGTTATGCGTTATGGTTATGCGTTATGCGTTATGCGTTATGCGTTATGCGTTATGCGTTATGCGTTATGCGTTATGCGTTATGCGTTATGCGTTATGCGTTATGTGTTATGCGTTATGCGTTATGCGTTATGCGTTATGCGTTATGCGTTATGCGTTCTGCGTTATGCGTTATGCGTTATGCGTTATGCGTTATACGGTATGCATTATGCGTTATGCGTTATGCGTTATGCGTTATGCGTTATGCGTTGTGCGTTATACGTTTGCGTTATGCGTTATGCGTTATGCTTTATGCGTTATGCGTTATGCGTTATGCGTTATGCGTTATGCGTTATGCGTTATGCGTTATGCGTTATGCGTTATGCGTTATGCGTTATGCTTTATGTGTTATGCGTTATGCGTTATGCGTTATGCGTTATGCGTTACACGGTATGCGTTATGCGTTATACGTTATGCGTTATGCGTTATGCGTTATGCGTTATGCGTTATGCGTTATGCATAATGCGTTATACGTTATGTATTATGCGTTATGCCTTATGCGTTATGCGATATGCGTCATGCATCAAGCCTTATGGGTTATGCGATATGCGATATGCGTCATGCATGAAGCCTTATGCGTTATGGGTTATGCGTTAACGTTATGCGTTTTGCGTTATGCGTTATGCGTTATGCGTTATGCGTTATGCGTTATGCGTTATGCGTTATGCGTTATGCGTTATGCGTTATGCGTTATGCGTTATGCGTTATGCGTTATGCGTTATGCGTTATGCGTTATGCGTTATGGGTTATGCGTTATGCGTTATGCGTTATGCTTTATGCGTTATGCATTATGCGTTATTCGTGATCCGTTATTCGTTAGGCGTTATGGGTTTTCCGGTGTTCGTTATGCGTTATGCGTTATACGGTATGCGTTATGCGTTATACGTTATGCGTTATGCGTTATGCGTTATGCATTATGCGTTATACGGTATGCGTTATGCGTTGTGCGTTATACGTTTGCGTTATGCGTTATGCGTTATGCTTTATGCGTTATGCGTTATGCGTTATGCGTTATGCGTTATGCGTTATGCGTTATGCGTTATGCGTTATGCGTTATGCGTTATGCGTTATGCGTTATGCTTTATGTGTTATGCGTTATGCGTTATGCGTTATGCGTTACACGGTATGCGTTATGCGTTATGCGTTATGCGTTATGCGTTGTGCGTTATGCGTTATGCGTTATGCGTTATGCGTTATGCGTTATGCGTTATGCGTTATGCGTTATGCGTTATGCGTTATATGTTATGCGTTATGCGTTATGCATTATGCGTTATGCGTTATACGGTATGCGTTATGCGTTATACGTTATGTATTATGCGTTATGCGATATGCGTTATGCGTTATGCGTTATGCGTTATGCATTATGCGTTATGCGTTATGAGTTACACGTTATGCGTTATGCGTTATGCGTTATGCGTTATGCGTTATGCGTTATGCGTTATGCGTTATGCGTTATGTGTTATGCGTTATGCGTTATGCGTTATGCGTTATGCGTTATGAGTTATGCGTTATGCGTTATGCGTTATGCGTTATGCGTTTTGCGGTATTCGTTATGCGATGTGCATTATGCGTTATGCGTTGTGCGTTATGGGTTATGATTTATGCGTTAGGCGATATGCGTTATGCGTTATGCGTTATGCGTTATGCGTTATGCGTTATGCTTTATGCGTCATGCGTGATCCGTTATGCGTTAGGCGTTATGCGATTTGCGGTATTCGTTAAGCGTTGTGCATTATGCGTTATGCGTTATGCGTTAAGGGTTAAGGGTTATGCGTTATGCTTTATGCGTTATTCATTTTGCGTTATGCATTATTCGTTATGAGTTATGAGTTAAAAGTTATGCGTAATGCGTTATGCCTTATGCGTTATGCGTATGTGTTATGCGATATGCGTTATGCGTTATGCGTTATGCGTTATGCGTTATGCATAATGCGTTATACGTTATGTATTATGCGTTATGCCTTATGCGTTATGCGATATGCGTCATGCATCAAGCCTTATGCGTTATGCGATATGCGATATGCGTCATGCATCAAGCCTTATGCGTTATGGGTTATGCGTTAACGTTATGCGTTTTGCGTTATGCGTTATGCGTTATGCGTTATGCGTTATGCGTTATGCGTTATGCGTTATGCGTTATGCGTTATGCGTTATGCGTTATGCGTTATGCGTTATGCGTTATGCGTTATGCGTTATGCGAAATGCGTTATGCGTTATGCGTTATGCGTTATGCTTTATGCGTTATGCATTATGCGTTATTCGTGATCCGTTATTCGTTAGGCGTTATGGGTTTTCCGGTGTTCGTTATGCGTTATGCGTTATACGGTATGCGTTATGCGTTATACGTTATGCGTTATGCGTTATGCGTTATGCGTTATGCGTTATGCATTATGCGTTATACGGTATGCGTTATGCGTTATACGTTATGCGTTATGCGTTATGCGTTATGGGTTATGCGTTATGCGTTATGGTTATGCGTTATGCGTTATGCGTTATGCGTTATGCGTTATGCGTTATGCGTTATGCTTTATGCGTTATGCATTATGCGTTATACGGTATGCGTTATGCGTTATGCGTTATACGTTATGCGTTGTGCGTTATGCGTTATGGGTTATGCGTTATGCGTTATGGTTATGCGTTATGCGTTATGCGTTATGCGTTATGCGTTATGCGTTATGCGTTATGCGTTATGCGTTATACGTTATGCGTTATGTGTTATGCGTTATGCGTTATGCGTTATGCGTTATGCGTTGTGCGTTATACGTTTGCGTAATGCGTTTTGCTTTATGCGTTATGCGTTATGCGTTATGCGTTATGCGTTATGCGTTATGCGTTATGGGTTGTGCGTTATGCGTTATGCGTTATGCGTTATGCGTTATGCGTTATGCGTTATGCGTTATGCGTTATGCGTTATGCGTTATGCTTTATGCGTTATGCATTATGCGTTATACGGTATGCGTTATGCGTTATGCGTTATACGTTATGCGTTGTGCGTTATGCGTTATGGGTTATGCGTTATGCGTTATGGTTATGCGTTATGCGTTATGCGTTATGCGTTATGCGTTATGCGTTATGCGTTATGCGTTATGCGTTATGCGTTATGCGTTATGCGTTATGTGTTATGCGTTATGCGTTATGCGTTATGCGTTATGCGTTATGCGTTATGCGTTCTGCGTTATGCGTTATGCGTTATGCGTTATGCGTTATACGGTATGCGTTATGCGTTATGCGTTATGCGTTATGCGTTATGCGTTATGCGTTATGCGTTGTGCGTTATACGTTTGCGTTATGCGTTATGCGTTATGCTTTATGCGTTATGCGTTATGCGTTATGCGTTATGCGTTATGCGTTATGCGTTATGCGTTATGCGTTATGCGTTATGCTTTATGTGTTATGCGTTATGCGTTATGCGTTATGCGTTATGCGTTACACGGTATGCGTTATGCGTTATACGTTATGCGTTATGCGTTGTGCGATATGCGTTATGCGTTATGCGTTATGCGTTATGCGTTATGCGTTATGCGTTATGCGTTATGCGTTATGCGTTATGCGTTATGCGTTATGCGTTATGCGTTATGCGTTATATGTTATGCGTTATGCGTTATGCGTTATGCGTTGTGCGTTATGCGTTATGCGTTATGCGTTGTGCCTTATACGTTTGCGTTATGCGTTGTGCCTTATACGTTTGCGTTATGCGTTATGCGTTATGCGTTATACGGTATGCGTTATGCGTTATACGTTATGCGTTATGCGTTGTGCGATATGCGTTATGCGTTATGAGTTATGCGTTATGTGTTATGCGTTATGCGTTATATGTTATGCGTTATGCGTTATGCGTTATGCGTTGTGCGTTATGCGTTATGCGTTATGCGTTATGCGTTATGCGTTATTCATTTTGCGTTATGCATTATTCGTTATGAGTTATGAGTTAAAAGTTATGCGTAATGCGTTATGCCTTATGCGTTATGCGTATGTGTTATGCGATATGCGTTATGCGTTATGCGTTATGCGTTATGCGTTATGCGTTATGCATAATGCGTTATACGTTATGTATTATGCGTTATGCCTTATGCGTTATGCGATATGCGTCATGCATCAAGCCTTATGCGTTATGCGATATGCGATATGCGTCATGCATCAAGCCTTATGCGTTATGGGTTATGCGTTAACGTTATGCGTTTTGCGTTATGCGTTATGCGTTATGCGTTATGCGTTATGCGTTATGCGTTATGCGTTATGCGTTATGCGTTATGCGTTATGCGTTATGCATTATGCGTTATGCGTTATACGGTATGCGTTATGCGTTATACGTTATGTATTATGCGTTATGCGATATGCGTTATGCGTTATGCGTTATGCGTTATGCATTATGCGTTATGCGTTATGAGTTACACGTTATGCGTTATGCGTTATGCGTTATGCGTTATGCGTTATGCGTTATGCGTTATGCGTTATGTGTTATGCGTTATGCGTTATGCGTTATGCGTTATGCGTTATGAGTTATGCGTTATGCGTTATGCGTTATGCGTTATGCGTTATGCGTTTTGCGGTATTCGTTATGCGTTGTGCATTATGCGTTATGCGTTGTGCGTTATGGGTTATGATTTATGCGTTAGGCGATATGCGTTATGCGTTATGCGTTATGCGTTATGCGTTATGCTTTATGCGTCATGCGTGATCCGTTATGCGTTAGGCGTTATGCGATTTGCGGTATTCGTTAAGCGTTGTGCATTATGCGTTATGCGTTATGCGTTAAGGGTTAAGGGTTATGCGTTATGCTTTATGCGTTATTCATTTTGCGTTATGCATTATTCGTTATGAGTTATGAGTTAAAAGTTATGCGTAATGCGTTATGCCTTATGCGTTATGCGTATGTGTTATGCGATATGCGTTATGCGTTATGCGTTATGCGTTATGCGTTATGCGTTATGCATAATGCGTTATACGTTATGTATTATGCGTTATGCCTTATGCGTTATGCGATATGCGTCATGCATCAAGCCTTATGCGTTATGCGATATGCGATATGCGTCATGCATCAAGCCTTATGCGTTATGGGTTATGCGTTAACGTTATGCGTTTTGCGTTATGCGTTATGCGTTATGCGTTATGCGTTATGCGTTATGCGTTATGCGTTATGCGTTATGCGTTATGCGTTATGCGTTATGCGTTATGCGTTATGCGTTATGCGTTATGCGTTATGCGTTATGCGTTATGCGTTATGCGTTATGCGAAATGCGTTATGCGTTATGCGTTATGCGTTATGCTTTATGCGTTATGCATTATGCGTTATTCGTGATCCGTTATTCGTTAGGCGTTATGGGTTTTCCGGTGTTCGTTATGCGTTATGCGTTATACGGTATGCGTTATGCGTTATACGTTATGCGTTATGCGTTATGGTTATGCGTTATGCGTTATGCGTTATGCGTTATGCGTTATGCGTTATGCGTTATGCGTTATGCGTTATGCGTTATGCGTTATGCGTTATGCGTTATGCGTTATGCGTTATGCGAAATGCGTTATGCGTTATGCGTTATGCGTTATGCTTTATGCGTTATGCATTATGCGTTATTCGTGATCCGTTATTCGTTAGGCGTTATGGGTTTTCCGGTGTTCGTTATGCGTTATGCGTTATACGTTATGCGTTATGCGTTATGCGTTATGCGTTATGCGTTATGCGTTATGCATAATGCGTTATACGTTATGTATTATGCGTTATGCCTTATGCGTTATGCGATATGCGTCATGCATCAAGCCTTATGGGTTATGCGATATGCGATATGCGTCATGCATGAAGCCTTATGCGTTATGGGTTATGCGTTAACGTTATGCGTTTTGCGTTATGCGTTATGCGTTATGCGTTATGCGTTATGCGTTATGCGTTATGCGTTATGCGTTATGCGTTATGCGTTATGCGTTATGCGTTATGCGTTATGCGTTATGCGTTATGCGTTATGCGTTATGCGTTATGCGTTATGCGTTATGGGTTATGCGTTATGCGTTATGCGTTATGCTTTATGCGTTATGCATTATGCGTTATTCGTGATCCGTTATTCGTTAGGCGTTATGGGTTTTCCGGTGTTCGTTATGCGTTATGCGTTATACGGTATGCGTTATGCGTTATACGTTATGCGTTATGCGTTATGCGTTATGCGTTATGCGTTATGCGTTATGCGTTATGCGTTATGCGTTATGCGTTATGCGTTATGCGTTATGCGTTATGCGTTATGCGTTATGCGTTATGCGTTATGCGTTATGCGTTATGGGTTATGCGTTATGCGTTATGCGTTATGCTTTATGCGTTATGCATTATGCGTTATTCGTGATCCGTTATTCGTTAGGCGTTATGGGTTTTCCGGTGTTCGTTATGCGTTATGCGTTATACGGTATGCGTTATGCGTTATACGTTATGCGTTATGCGTTATGCGTTATGCGTTATGCGTTATGCGTTATGCGTTATGCGTTATATGTTATGCGTTATGCGTTATGCATTATGCGTTATGCGTTATACGGTATGCGTTATGCGTTATACGTTATGTATTATGCGTTATGCGATATGCGTTATGCGTTATGCGTTATGCGTTATGCATTATGCGTTATGCGTTATGAGTTACACGTTATGCGTTATGCGTTATGCGTTATGCGTTATGCGTTATGCGTTATGCGTTATGCGTTATGTGTTATGCGTTATGCGTTATGCGTTATGCGTTATGCGTTATGAGTTATGCGTTATGCGTTATGCGTTATGCGTTATGCGTTTTGCGGTATTCGTTATGCGATGTGCATTATGCGTTATGCGTTGTGCGTTATGGGTTATGATTTATGCGTTAGGCGATATGCGTTATGCGTTATGCGTTATGCGTTATGCGTTATGCGTTATGCTTTATGCGTCATGCGTGATCCGTTATGCGTTAGGCGTTATGCGATTTGCGGTATTCGTTAAGCGTTGTGCATTATGCGTTATGCGTTATGCGTTAAGGGTTAAGGGTTATGCGTTATGCTTTATGCGTTATTCATTTTGCGTTATGCATTATTCGTTATGAGTTATGAGTTAAAAGTTATGCGTAATGCGTTATGCCTTATGCGTTATGCGTATGTGTTATGCGATATGCGTTATGCGTTATGCGTTATGCGTTATGCGTTATGCATAATGCGTTATACGTTATGTATTATGCGTTATGCCTTATGCGTTATGCGATATGCGTCATGCATCAAGCCTTATGCGTTATGCGATATGCGATATGCGTCATGCATCAAGCCTTATGCGTTATGGGTTATGCGTTAACGTTATGCGTTTTGCGTTATGCGTTATGCGTTATGCGTTATGCGTTATGCGTTATGCGTTATGCGTTATGCGTTATGCGTTATGCGTTATGCGTTATGCGTTATGCGTTATGCGTTATGCGTTATGCGTTATGCGTTATTCGTTATGCGTTATGCGAAATGCGTTATGCGTTATGCGTTATGCGTTATGCTTTATGCGTTATGCATTATGCGTTATTCGTGATCCGTTATTCGTTAGGCGTTATGGGTATTCCGGTGTTCGTTATGCGTTATGCGTTATACGGTATGCGTTATGCGTTATACGTTATGCGTTATGCGTTATGCGTTATGCGTTATGCGTTATGCATTATGCGTTATACGGTATGCGTTATGCCTTATACGTTATGCGTTATGCGTTATGCGTTATGGGTTATGCGTTATGCGTTATGGTTATGCGTTATGCGTTATGCGTTATGCGTTATGCGTTATGCGTTATGCGTTATGCGTTATGCGTTATGCGTTATGCGTTATGCGTTATGCGTTATGTGTTATGCGTTATGCGTTATGCGTTATGCGTTATGCGTTATGCGTTATGCGTTATGCGTTATGCGTTTGCGTTATGCGTTATGCGTTATGCTTTATGCGTTATGCGTTATGCGTTATGCGTTATGCGTTATGCGTTATGCGTTATGGGTTATGCGTTATGCGTTATGCGTTATGCTTTATGCGTTATGCATTATGCGTTATTCGTGATCCGTTATTCGTTAGGCGTTATGGGTTTTCCGGTGTTCGTTATGCGTTATGCGTTATACGGTATGCGTTATGCGTTATACGTTATGCGTTATGCGTTATGCGTTATGCGTTATGCGTTATGCGTTATGCGTTATGCATAATACGTTATACGTTATGTATTATGCGTTATGCCTTATGCGTTATGCGATATGCGTCATGCATCAAGCCTTATGCGTTATGCGATTGCGATATGCGTCATGCATGAAGCCTTATGCGTTATGGGTTATGCGTTAACGTTATGCGTTTTGCGTTATGCGTTATGCGTTATGCGTTATGCGTTATGCGTTATGCGTTATGCGTTATGCGTTATGCGTTATGCGTTATGCGTTATGCGTTATGCGTTATGCGTTATGCGTTATGCGTTATGCGTTATGCGTTATGGGTTATGCGTTATGCGTTATGCGTTATGCTTTATGCGTTATGCATTATGCGTTATTCGTGATCCGTTATTCGTTAGGCGTTATGGGTTTTCCGGTGTTCGTTATGCGTTATGCGTTATACGGTATGCGTTATGCGTTATACGTTATGCGTTATGCGTTATGCGTTATGCGTTATGCGTTATGCATTATGCGTTATACGGTATGCGTTATGCGTTGTGCGTTATACGTTTGCGTTATGCGTTATGCGTTATGCTTTATGCGTTATGCGTTATGCGTTATGCGTTATGCGTTATGCGTTATGCGTTATGCGTTATGCGTTATGCGTTATGCTTTATGTGTTATGCGTTATGCGTTATGCGTTATGCGTTATGCGTTACACGGTATGCGTTATGCGTTATGCGTTATGCGTTATGCGTTGTGCGTTATGCGTTATGCGTTATGCGTTATGCGTTATGCGTTATGCGTTATGCGTTATGCGTTATGCGTTATATGTTATGCGTTATGCGTTATGCATTATGCGTTATGCGTTATACGGTATGCGTTATGCGTTATACGTTATGTATTATGCGTTATGCGATATGCATTATGCGTTATGCGTTATACGGTATGCGTTATGCGTTATACGTTATGTATTATGCGTTATGCGTTATGCGTTATGCGTTCTGCGTTATGCGTTATGCGTTATGCGTTATGCGTTATGCGTTATACGGTATGCGTTATGCGTTATGCGTTATGCGTTATGCGTTATGCGTTATGCGTTGTGCGTTATACGTTTGCGTTATGCGTTATGCGTTATGCTTTATGCGTTATGCGTTATGCGTTATGCGTTATGCGTTATGCGTTATGGGTTATGCGTTATGCGTTATGCGTTATGCTTTATGCGTTATGCATTATGCGTTATTTGTGATCCGTTATTCGTTAGGCGTTATGGGTTTTCCGGTGTTCGTTATGCGTTATGCGTTATACGGTATGCGTTATGCGTTATACGTTATGCGTTATGCGTTATGCGTTATGCGTTATGCGTTATGCGTTATGCGTTATGCATAATGCGTTATACGTTATGTATTATGCGTTATGCCTTATGCGTTATGCGATATGCGTCATGCATCAAGCCTTATGCGTTATGCGATATGCGATATGCGTCATGCATGAAGCCTTATGCGTTATGGGTTATGCGTTAACGTTATGCGTTTTGCGTTATGCGTTATGCGTTATGCGTTATGCGTTATGCGTTATGCGTTATGCGTTATGCGTTATGCGTTATGCGTTATGCGTTATGCGTTATGCGTTATGCGTTATGCGTTATGCGTTATGCGTTATGCGTTATGCGTTATGGGTTATGCGTTATGCGTTATGCGTTATGCTTTATGCGTTATGCATTATGCGTTATTCGTGATCCGTTATTCGTTAGGCGTTATGGGTTTTCCGGTGTTCGTTATGCGTTATGCGTTATACGGTATGCGTTATGCGTTATGCGTTATGCGTTATGCGTTATGCGTTATGCGTTATGCGTTATGCATTATGCGTTATACGGTATGCGTTATGCGTTGTGCGTTATACGTTTGCGTTATGCGTTATGCGTTATGCTTTATGCGTTATGCGTTATGCGTTATGCGTTATGCGTTATGCGTTATGCGTTATGCGTTATGCGTTATGCGTTATGCTTTATGTGTTATGCGTTATGCGTTATGCGTTATGCGTTATGCGTTACACGGTATGCGTTATGCGTTATGCGTTATGCGTTATGCGTTGTGCGTTATGCGTTATGCGTTATGCGTTATGCGTTATGCGTTATGCGTTATGCGTTATGCGTTATGCGTTATATGTTATGCGTTATGCGTTATGCATTATGCGTTATGCGTTATACGGTATGCGTTATGGGTTATACGTTATGTATTATGCGTTATGCGATATGCATTATGCGTTATGCGTTATACGGTATGCGTTATGCGTTATACGTTATGTATTATGCGTTATGCGATATGCGTTATGCGTTATGCGTTATGCGTTATGCATTATGCGTTATGCGTTATGAGTTACACGTTATGCGTTATGCGTTATGCGTTATGCGTTATGCGTTATGCGTTATGCATAATGCGTTATACGTTATGTATTATGCGTTATGCCTTATGCGTTATGCGATTTGCGTCATGCATCAAGCCTTATGCGTTATGCGATATGCGATATGCGTCATGCATGAAGCCTTATGCGTTATGGGTTATGCGTTAACGTTATGCGTTTTGCGTTATGCGTTATGCGTTATGCGTTATGCGTTATGCGTTATGCGTTATGCGTTATGCGTTATGCGTTATGCGTTATGCGTTATGCGTTATGCGTTATGCGTTATGCGTTATGCGTTATGCGTTATGGGTTATGCGTTATGCGTTATGCGTTATGCTTTATGCGTTATGCATTATGCGTTATTCGTGATCCGTTATTCGTTAGGCGTTATGGGTTTTCCGGTGTTCGTTATGCGTTATGCGTTATACGGTATGCGTTATGCGTTATACGTTATGCGTTATGCGTTATGCGTTATGCGTTATGCGTTATGCATTATGCGTTGTACGGTATGCGTTATGCGTTGTGCGTTATACGTTTGCGTTATGCGTTATGCGTTATGCTTTATGCGTTATGCGTTATGCGTTATGCGTTATGCGTTACGCGTTATGCGTTATGCGTTATGCGTTATGCGTTATGCGTTATGCGTTATGCGTTATGCGTTATGCTTTATGTGTTATGCGTTATGCGTTATGCGTTATGCGTTATGCGTTATGCGTTATGCGTTATGCGTTATGCGTTATGCGTTATGCGTTATGCGTTATATGTTATGCGTTATGCGTTATGCATTATGCGTTATGCGTTATACGGTATGCGTTATGCGTTATACGTTATGTATTATGCGTTATGCGATATGCATTATGCGTTATGCGTTATACGGTATGCGTTATGCGTTATACGTTATGTATTATGCGTTATGCGATATGCGTTATGCGTTATGCGTTATGCGTTATGCGTTATGCATTATGCGTTATGCGTTATGAGTTACACGTTATGCGTTATGCGTTATGCGTTATGCGTTATGCGTTATGCGTTATGCATAATGCGTTATACGTTATGTATTATGCGTTATGCCTTATGCGTTATGCGATTTGCGTCATGCATCAAGCCTTATGCGTTATGCGATATGCGATATGCGTCATGCATGAAGCCTTATGCGTTATGGGTTATGCGTTAACGTTATGCGTTTTGCGTTATGCGTTATACGTTATGCGTTATGCGTTATGCGTTATGCGTTATGCGTTATGCGTTATGCGTTATGCGTTATGCGTTATGCGTTATGCGTTATGCGTTATGCGTTATGCGTTATGCGTTATGCGTTATGGGTTATGCGTTATGCGTTATGCGTTATGCTTTATGCGTTATGCATTATGCGTTATTCGTGATCCGTTATTCGTTAGGCGTTATGGGTTTTCCGGTGTTCGTTATGCGTTATGCGTTATACGGTATGCGTTATGCGTTATACGTTATGCGTTATGCGTTATGCGTTATGCGTTATGCGTTATGCATTATGCGTTATACGGTATGCGTTATGCGTTGTGCGTTATACGTTTGCGTTATGCGTTATGCGTTATGCTTTATGCGTTATGCGTTATGCGTTATGCGTTATGCGTTATGCGTTATGCGTTATGCGTTATGCGTTATGCGTTATGCGTTATGCGTTCTGCGTTATGCGTTATGCGTTATGCGTTATGCGTTATACGGTATGCGTTATGCGTTATGCGTTATGCGTTATGCGTTATGCGTTATGCGTTGTGCGTTATACGTTTGCGTTATGCGTTATGCGTTATGCTTTATGCGTTATGCGTTATGCGTTATGCGTTATGCGTTATGCGTTATGGGTTATGCGTTATGCGTTATGCGTTATGCTTTATGCGTTATGCATTATGCGTTATTCGTGATCCGTTATTCGTTAGGCGTTATGGGTTTTCCGGTGTTCGTTATGCGTTATGCGTTATACGGTATGCGTTATGCGTTATACGTTATGCGTTATGCGTTATGCGTTATGCGTTATGCGTTATGCGTTATGCGTTATGCATAATGCGTTATACGTTATGTATTATGCGTTATGCCTTATGCGTTATGCGATATGCGTCATGCATCAAGCCTTATGCGTTATGCGATTGCGATATGCGTCATGCATGAAGCCTTATGCGTTATGGGTTATGCGTTAACGTTATGCGTTTTGCGTTATGCGTTATGCGTTATGCGTTATGCGTTATGCGTTATGCGTTATGCGTTATGCGTTATGCGTTATGCGTTATGCGTTATGCGTTATGCGTTATGCGTTATGCGTTATGCGTTATGCGTTATGGGTTATGCGTTATGCGTTATGCGTTATGCTTTATGCGTTATGCATTATGCGTTATTCGTGATCCGTTATTCGTTAGGCGTTATGGGTTTTCCGGTGTTCGTTATGCGTTATGCGTTATACGGTATGCGTTATGCGTTATACGTTATGCGTTATGCGTTATGCGTTATGCGTTATGCGTTATGCATTATGCGTTATGCGTTATGCGTTGTGCGTTATACGTTTGCGTAATGCGTTATGCGTTATGCGTTATGCGTTATGCGTTATGCGTTATGCGTTATGCGTTATGCGTTATGGGTTATGCGTTATGCGTTATGCGTTATGCTTTATGCGTTATGCATTATGCGTTATTCGTGATCCGTTATTCGTTAGGCGTTATGGGTTTTCCGGTGTTCGTTATGCGTTATGCGTTATACGGTATGCGTTATGCGTTATACGTTATGCGTTATGCGTTATGCGTTATGCGTTATGCGTTATGCATTATGCGTTATACGGTATGCGTTATGCGTTGTGCGTTATACGTTTGCGTTATGCGTTATGCGTTATGCTTTATGCGTTATGCGTTATGCGTTATGCGTTATGCGTTATGCGTTATGCGTTATGCGTTATGCGTTATGCGTTATGCGTTATGCGTTATGCGTTATGCTTTATGTGTTATGCGTTATGCGTTATGCGTTATGCGTTATGCGTTACACGGTATGCGTTATGCGTTGTGCGTTATGCGTTATGCGTTATGCGTTATGCGTTATGCGTTATGCGTTATGCGTTATGCGTTATATGTTATGCGTTATGCGTTATGCGTTATGCGTTATGCGTTATGCGTTATGCGTTATGCGTTATGCGTTATGCGTTATGCGTTATGCGTTATGCGTTATGCTTTATGCGTTATGCATTATGCGTTATTCGTGATCCGTTATGCGTTAGGCGTTATGGGTTTTCCGGTGTTCGTTATGCGTTATGCGTTATACGGTATGCGTTATGCGTTATACGTTATGCGTTATGCGTTATGCGTTATGCGTTATGCGTTATGCGTTATGCATTATGCGTTATACGGTATGCGTTATGCGTTATACGTTATGCGTTATGCGTTATGCGTTATGGGTTATGCGTTATGCGTTATGGTTATGCGTTATGCGTTATGCGTTATGCGTTATGCGTTATGCGTTATGCGTTATGCGTTATGCGTTATACGTTATGCGTTATGCGTTATGCGTTATGCGTTATGCGTTATGCGTTGTGCGTTATACGTTTGCGTTATGCGTTTTGCTTTATGCGTTATGCGTTATGCGTTATGCGTTATGCGTTATGCGTTATGCGTTATGCGTTATGCGTTGTGCGTTGTGCGTTATGCGTTATGCGTTATGCGTTATGCGTTATGCGTTATGCGTTATGCGTTATGCGTTATGCGTTATGCGTTATGCGTTATGCGTTATGCTTTATGCGTTATGCATTATGCGTTATACGGTATGCGTTATGCGTTATGCGTTATACGTTATGCGTTGTGCGTTATGCGTTATGGGTTATGCGTTATGCGTTATGGTTATGCGTTGTGCGTTATGCGTTATGCGTTATGCGTTATGCGTTATGCGTTATGCGTTATGCGTTATACGTTATGCGTTATGAGTTATGCGTTATGCGTTATGCGTTGTGCGTTATACGTTTGCGTTATGCGTTATGCGTTATGCGTTATGCTTTATGCGTTATGCGTTATGCGTTATGCGTTATGCGTTATATGTTATGCGTTATGCGTGATCCGTTATGCGTTATGCGTTATGCGTTATGCGTTATGCGTTATGCGTTATGCGTTATGCGTTATGCGTTATGCGTTATGCGTTATGCGCTATGCGTTGTGCGCTATAAGTTTGCGTTATGCGTTATGCGTTATGAGTTATGCGTTATGCGTTATGCGTTATGCGTTATGCGTTATATGTTATGCGTTATGCGTTATGCGTTATGCGTTATGCGTTGTGCGTTATACGTTTGCGTTATGCGTTATGCGTTATGCGTTATGCGTTATACGGTGTGCGTTATGCGTTATACGTTATGGGTTATGCGTTATGCGATATGCGTTATGCGTTATGCGTTATGCGTTATGCGTTATATGTTATGCGTTATGCGTTATGCGTTATGCGTTGTGCGTTATACGTTTGCGTTATGCGTTATGCGTTATGCGTTATGCTTTATGCGTTATGCGTTATGAGTTACACGTTATGCGTTATGCGTTATGCGTTATGCGTTATGCGTTATGCGTTATGTGTTATGCGTTATGCGTTATGCGTTATGCGTTATGCGTTATGCGTTATGCGTTATGCGTTCTGCGTTATGTGTTATGCGTTATGCGTTATGCGTTATGCGTTATGCGTTATGCGTTATGCGTTATACGGTATGCGTTATGCGTTATGCGTTATGCGTTATGCGTTATGCGTTATGCGTTATGCGTTGTGCGTTATACGTTTGCGTTATGCGTTATGCGTTATGCTTTATGCGCTATGCGTTATGCGTTATGCGTTATGCGTTATGCGTTATGCGTTATGCGTTATGCGTTATGCGTTATGCGTTATGCGTTATGCGTTATGCGTTATGCGTTATGCGTTATGCGTTATGCGTTATGCTTTATGTGTTATGCGTTATGCGTTATGCGTTATGCGTTATGCGTTATGCGTTACACGTTATGCGTTATGCGTTATGCGTTATGCTTTATGCGTTATGTGTTATGCGTTATGCGTTATGCTTTAGGCGTTATGCGTTATGCGTTATGCGTTATGCGTTATGCGTTATGCGTGATCCGTTATGCGTTATGCGTTATGCGTTATGCGTTATGCGTTCTGCGTTATGCGTTATGCGTTATGCGTTATGCGTTATGCGTTATGCGCTATGCGTTGTGCGCTATAAGTTTGCGTTATGCGTTATGCGTTATGAGTTATACTTTATGCGTTATGCGTTATGCGTTATGCGTTATGCGTTATGCGTTATGGATTATGCGTTATGGGTTGTTCGTTATGCTTTATGCGTTGGACGTTATACGTTTGCATTATGCGTTATGCGTTATGCGTTATGCTTTATGCGTTATGCGTTATGCGTTATGCGTTATACGGTGTGCGTTATGAGTTATGCGTTATGCGTTATGAGTTATGCGTTATGCGTTATGCGTTATGCTTTATGCGTCATGCGTGATCCGTTATGCGTTAGGCGTTATGGGATTTGCGGTATTCGTTAAGCGTTGTGCATTATGCGTTATGCGTTATGCGTTAAGGGTTATGGGTTATGCGTTATGCTTTATGCATTATGCGTTATGCGTTATGCATAATGCGTTATACGTTATGTATTATGCGTTATGCCTTATGCGTTATGCGATATGCGTCATGCATCAAGCCTTATGCGTTATGCGATATGCGATATGCGCCATGCATCAAGCCTTATGCGTTATGGGTTATGCGTTAACGTTATGCGTTTTGCGTTATGCTTTATGCGTTATGCGTTATGCGTTATGCGTTATGCGTTATGCGTTATGCGTTATGCGTTATGCGTTATGCGTTATGCGTTATGCGTTATGCGTTATGGTTATGCGTTATGCGTTATGCGTTATGCGTTATGCGTTATGCGTTATGGGTTATGCGTTATGCGTTATGCGTTATGCTTTATGCGTTATGCATTATGCGTTATTCGTGATCCGTTATTCGTTAGGCGTTATGGGTTTTCCGGTGTTCGTTATGCGTTATGCGTTATACGGTATGCGTTATGCGTTATACGTTATGCGTTATGCGTTATGCGTTATGCGTTATGCGTTATGCATTATGCGTTATACGGTATGCGTTATGCGTTGTGCGTTATACGTTTGCGTTATGCGTTATGCGTTATGCTTTATGCGTTATGCGTTATGCGTTATGCGTTATGCGTTATGCGTTATGCGTTATGCGTTATGCGTTATGCGTTATGCATAATGCGTTATACGTTATGTATTATGCGTTATGCCTTATGCGTTATGCGATTTGCGTCATGCATCAAGCCTTATGCGTTATGCGATATGCGATATGCGTCATGCATGAAGCCTTATGCGTTATGGGTTATGCGTTAACGTTATGCGTTTTGCGTTATGCGTTATGCGTTATGCGTTATGCGTTATGCGTTATGCGTTATGCGTTATGCGTTATGCGTTATGCGTTATGCGTTATGCGTTATGCGTTATGCGTTATGCGTTATGCGTTATGGGTTATGCGTTATGCGTTATGCGTTATGCTTTATGCGTTATGCATTATGCGTTATTCGTGATCCGTTATTCGTTAGGCGTTATGGGTTTTCCGGTGTTCGTTATGCGTTATGCGTTATACGGTATGCGTTATGCGTTATACGTTATGCGTTATGCGTTATGCGTTATGCGTTATGCGTTATGCATTATGCGTTATACGGTATGCGTTATGCGTTGTGCGTTATACGTTTGCGTTATGCGTTATGCGTTATGCTTTATGCGTTATGCGTTATGCGTTATGCGTTATGCGTTATGCGTTGTGCGTTATGCGTTATGCGTTATGCGTTATGCGTTATGCGTTATGCGTTATGCGTTATGCTTTATGTGTTATGCGTTATGCGTTATGCGTTATGCGTTATGCGTTACACGGTATGCGTTATGCGTTGTGCGTTATGCGTTATGCGTTATGCGTTATGCGTTATGCGTTATGCGTTATGCGTTATGCGTTATATGTTATGCGTTATGCGTTATGCGTTATGCGTTATGCGTTATGCGTTATGCGTTATGCGTTATGCGTTATGCGTTATGCGTTATGCGTTATGCGTTATGCGTTATGCTTTATGCGTTATGCATTATGCGTTATTCGTGATCCGTTATGCGTTAGGCGTTATGGGTTTTCCGGTGTTCGTTATGCGTTATGCGTTATACGGTATGCGTTATGCGTTATACGTTATGCGTTATGCGTTATGCGTTATGCGTTATGCGTTATGCGTTATGCATTATGCGTTATACGGTATGCGTTATGCGTTATACGTTATGCGTTATGCGTTATGCGTTATGGGTTATGCGTTATGCGTTATGGTTATGCGTTATGCGTTATGCGTTATGCGTTATGCGTTATGCGTTATGCGTTATGCGTTATGCGTTATACGTTATGCGTTATGCGTTATGCGTTATGCGTTATGCGTTATGCGTTGTGCGTTATACGTTTGCGTTATGCGTTTTGCTTTATGCGTTATGCGTTATGCGATATGCGTTATGCGTTATGCGTTATGCGTTATGCGTTATGCGTTGTGCGTTGTGCGTTATGCGTTATGCGTTATGCGTTATGCGTTATGCGTTATGCGTTATGCGTTATGCGTTATGCGTTATGCGTTATGCTTTATGCGTTATGCATTATGCGTTATACGGTATGCGTTATGCGTTATGCGTTATACGTTATGCGTTGTGCGTTATGCGTTATGGGTTATGCGTTATGCGTTATGGTTATGCGTTGTGCGTTATGCGTTATGCGTTATGCGTTATGCGTTATGCGTTATGCGTTATGCGTTATGCGTTATACGTTATGCGTTATGAGTTATGCGTTATGCGTTATGCGTTGTGCGTTATACGTTTGCGTTATGCGTTATGCGTTATGCGTTATGCTTTATGCGTTATGCGTTATGCGTTATGCGTTATGCGTTATATGTTATGCGTTATGCGTGATCCGTTATGCGTTATGCGTTATGCGTTATGCGTTATGCGTTATGCGTTATGCGTTATGCGTTATGCGTTATGCGTTATGCGTTATGCGTTATGCGCTATGCGTTGTGCGCTATAAGTTTGCGTTATGCGTTATGCGTTATGAGTTATGCGTTATGCGTTATGCGTTATGCGTTATGCGTTATATGTTATGCGTTATGCGTTATGCGTTATGCGTTGTGCGTTATACGTTTGCGTTATGCGTTATGCGTTATGCGTTATGCGTTATACGGTGTGCGTTATGCGTTATACGTTATGGGTTATGCGTTATGCGATATGCGTTATGCGTTATGCGTTATGCGTTATGCGTTATATGTTATGCGTTATGCGTTATGCGTTATGCGTTGTGCGTTATACGTTTGCGTTATGCGTTATGCGTTATGTGTTATGCTTTATGCGTTATGCGTTATGAGTTACACGTTATGCGTTATGCGTTATGCGTTATGCGTTATGCGTTATGCGTTATGTGTTATGCGTTATGCGTTATGCGTTATGCGTTATGCGTTATGCGTTATGCGTTATGCGTTCTGCGTTATGTGTTATGCGTTATGCGTTATGCGTTATGCGTTATGCGTTATGCGTTATGCGTTATACGGTATGCGTTATGCGTTATGCGTTATGCGTTATGCGTTATGCGTTATGCGTTATGCGTTGTGCGTTATACGTTTGCGTTATGCGTTATGCGTTATGCTTTATGCGCTATGCGTTATGCGTTATGCGTTATGCGTTATGCGTTATGCGTTATGCGTTATGCGTTATGCGTTATGCGTTATGCGTTATGCGTTATGCGTTATGCGTTATGCGTTATGCGTTATGCGTTATGCGTTATGCTTTATGCGTTATGCGTTATGCGTTATGCGTTATGCGTTATGCGTTATGCGTTACACGTTATGCGTTATGCGTTATGCGTTATGCTTTATGCGTTATGTGTTATGCGTTATGCGTTATGCTTTAGGCGTTATGCGTTATGCGTTATGCGTTATGCGTTATGCGTTATGCGTGATCCGTTATGCGTTATGCGTTATGCGTTATGCGTTATGCGTTCTGCGTTATGCGTTATGCGTTATGCGTTATGCGTTATGCGTTATGCGTTATGCGCTATGCGTTGTGCGCTATAAGTTTGCGTTATGCGTTATGCGTTATGAGTTATACTTTATGCGTTATGCGTTATGCGTTATGCGTTATGCGTTATGCGTTATGGATTATGCGTTATGGGTTGTTCGTTATGCTTTATGCGTTGGACGTTATACGTTTGCATTATGCGTTATGCGTTATGCGTTATGCTTTATGCGTTATGCGTTATGCGTTATGCGTTATACGGTGTGCGTTATGCGTTATGCGTTATGCGTTATGAGTTATGCGTTATGCGTTATGCGTTATGCTTTATGCGTCATGCGTGATCCGTTATGCGTTAGGCGTTATGCGATTTGCGGTATTCGTTAAGCGTTGTGCATTATGCGTTATGCGTTATGCGTTAAGGGTTATGGGTTATGCGTTATGCTTTATGCATTATGCGTTATGCGTTATGCATAATGCGTTATACGTTATGTATTATGCGTTATGCCTTATGCGTTATGCGATATGCGTCATGCATCAAGCCTTATGCGTTATGCGATATGCGATATGCGCCATGCATCAAGCCTTATGCGTTATGGGTTATGCGTTAACGTTATGCGTTTTGCGTTATGCTTTATGCGTTATGCGTTATGCGTTATGCGTTATGCGTTATGCGTTATGCGTTATACGTTATGCGTTATGAGTAATGCGTTATGCGTTATGCGTTGTGCGTTATACGTTTGCGTTATGCGTTATGCTTTATGCGTTATGCGTTATGAGTTATGCGTTATGCGTTATGCGTTATGCGTTATGCGTTATGCGTTATGCGTTATGCGTTATGCTTTATGCGTTATGCGTTATGCGTTATACGTTATGCGTTATGCGTTATGCGTTATATGTTATGCGTTATGCGTTATGCGTTATGCGTTGTGCGTTATACGTTTGCGTTATGCGTTATGCGTTATGCGTTATGCGTTATGCGTTATACGGTGTGCGTTATGCGTTATACGTTATGGGTTATGCGTTATGCGATATGCGTTATGCGTTATGCGTTATGCGTTATGCGTTATATGTTATGCGTTATGCGTTATGCGTTATGCGTTGTGCGTTATACGTTTGCGTTATGCTTTATGCGTTATGCGTTATGCGTTATGCGTTATGCTTTATGCGTTATGCGTTATGCGTTATGCGTTATGCGTTATGCGTAATGCGTGATCCGTTATGCGTTATGCCTTATGCGTTATGCGTTATGCGTTATGCGTTATGCGTTATGCGTTATGCGTTATGCGTTATGCGTTATGCGTTATGCGTTATGCGTTATGCGCTATGCGTTGTGCGCTATAAGTTTGCGTTATGCGTTATGCGTTATGAGTTATACTTTATGCGTTATGCGTTATGCGTTATGCGTTATGCGTTATGCGTTATGGATTATGCGTTATGGGTTGTTCGTTATGCTTTATGCGTTGGACGTTATACGTTTGCATTATGCGTTATGCGTTATGCGTTATGCTTTATGCGTTATGCGTTATGCGTTATGCGTTATACGGTGTGCGTTATGCGTTATGCGTTATGCGTTATGAGTTATGCGTTATGCGTTATGCGTTATGCGTTATGCTTTATGCGTCATGCGTGATCCGTTATGCGTTAGGCGTTATGCGATTTGCGGTATTCGTTAAGCGTTGTGCATTATGCGTTATGCGTTATGCGTTAAGGGTTATGGGTTATGCGTTATGCTTTATGCATTATGCGTTATGCGTTATGCGTTATGCATAATGCGTTATACGTTATGTATTATGCGTTATGCCTTATGCGTTATGCGATATGCGTCATGCATCAAGCCTTATGCGTTATGCGATATGCGATATGCGCCATGCATCAAGCCTTATGCGTTATGGGTTATGCGTTAACGTTATGCGTTTTGCGTTATGCTTTATGCGTTATGCGTTATGCGTTATGCGTTATGCGTTATGCGTTATGCGTTATGCGTTATGCGTTGTGCGTTATGGGTTATGATTTATGCGTTATGCGATTTGCGTTATGCGTTATGCGTTATGCGTTATGCGTTATGCTTTATGCGTCATGCGTGATCCTTTATGCGTTAGGCGTTATGCGATTTGCGGTATTCGTTAAGCGTTGTGCATTATGCGTTATGCGTTATGCGTTAAGGGTTATGGGTTATGCGTTATGCTTTATGCGTTATGCGTTATGCGTTATGCATAATGCGTTATACGTTATGTATTATGCGTTATGCCTTATGCGTTATGCGATATGCGTCATGCATCAAGCCTTATGCGTTATGCGATATGCGATATGCGTCATGCATCAAGCCTTATGCGTTATGGGTTATGCGTTAACGTTATGCGTTTTGCGTTATGCGTTATGCGTTATGCGTTATGCGTTATGCGTTATGCGTTATGCATTATGCGTTATACGGTATGCGTTATGCGTTATACGTTATGCGTTATGCGTTATGCGTTATGCGTTATGGGTTATGCGTTATGCGTTATGGTTATGCGTTATGCGTTATGCGTTATGCGTTATGCGTTATGCGTTATGCGTTATGCGTTATACGTTATGCGTTATGCGTTATGCGTTATGCGTTATGCGTTATGCGTTGTGCGTTATACGTTTGCGTTATGCGTTTTGCTTTATGCGTTATGCGTTATGCGTTATGCGTTATGCGTTATACGGTGTGCGTTATGCGTTATACGTTATGGGTTATGCGTTATGCGATATGCGTTATGCGTTATGCGTTACGCGTTATATGTTATGCGTTATGCGTTATGCGTTATGCGTTGTGCGTTATACGTTTGCGTTTTGCGTTATGCGTTATGCGTTATACGGTATGCGATATGCGTTATGCGTTATGCGTTATGCGTTATGCGTTATGCGTTATGCGTTGTGCGTTATGCGTTATGCGTTATGCGTTATGCGTTATGCGTTGTGCGTTATACGTTAAGTATTATGCGTTATGCGATATGCGTTATGCGTTATGCGTTATGCGTTATGCTTTATGCGTTATGCGTTATGCGTTATGAGTTACACGTTATGCGTTATGCGTTATGCGTTATGCGTTATGCGTTATGTGTTATGCGTTATGCGTTATGCGTTATGCGTTATGCGTTATGCGTTATACGTTATGTATTATGCGTTATGCCTTATGCGTTATGCGATATGCGTCATGCATCAAGCCTTATGCGTTATGCGATATGCGATATGCGTCATGCATCAAGCCTTATGCGTTATGGGTTATGCGTTAACGTTATGCGTTTTGCGTTATGCGTTATGCGTTATGCGTTATGCGTTATGCGTTATGCGTTATGCGTTATACGTTATGCGTTATGCGTTATGCGTTATGGGTTATGCGTTATGCGTTATGGTTATGCGTTATGCGTTATGCGTTATGCGTTATGCGTTATGCGTTATGCGTTATGCGTTATACGTTATGCGTTATGCGTTATGCGTTATGCGTTATGCGTTGTGCGTTATACGTTTGCGTTATGTGTTTTGATTTATGCGTTATGCGTTATGCGTTATGCGTTATGCGTTATGCGTTATACGGTGTGCGTTATGCGTTATACGTTATGGGTTATGCGTTATGCGATATGCGTTATGCGTTATGCGTTACGCGTTATATGTTATGCGTTATGCGTTATGCGTTATGCGTTGTGCGTTATACGTTTGCGTTTTGCGTTATGCGTTATGCGTTATACGGTATGCGATATGCGTTATGCGTTATGCGTTATGCGTTATGCGTTATGCGTTGTGCGTTATGCGTTATGCGTTATGCGTCATGCGTTGTGCGTTATACGTTAAGTATTATGCGTTATGCGATATGCGTTATGCGTTATGCGTTATGCGTTATGCTTTATGCGTTATTGGTTATGATTTATGCGTTATGCGATATGCGTTATGCGTTATGCGTTATGCGTTATGCGTTATGTGTTATGCGTTATGCGTTATGCGTTATGCGTTATGCGTTATGCGTTATGCGTTCTGCGTTATGTGTTATGCGTTATGCGTTATGCGTTATGCGTTATGCGTTATGCGTTATACGGTATGCGTTATGCGTTATGCGTTATGCGTTATGCGTTATGCGTTGTGCGTTATACGTTTGCGTTATGCGTTATGCGTTATGCGTTATGCGTTATGCGTTATGCGTTATGCGTTATGCGTTATGCGTTATGCGTTATGCGTTATGCGTTATGCGTTATGCGTTATGCGTTATGCGTTATGCTTTATGTGTTATGCGTTATGCGTTATGCGTTATGCGTTATGCGTTACACGGTATGCGTTATGCGTTATATGTTATGCGTTATGCCTTATGCGTTATGCGTTATGCGTTATATGTTATGCGTTATGCGTTATGCGTTATGCGTTATGCGTTATACGGTATGCGTTATGCGTTATACGTTATGTATTATGCGTTATGCGATATGCGTTATGCGTTATGCGTTATGCGTTATGCATTATGCGTTATGCGTTATGAGTTACACGTTATGCGTTATGCGTTATGCGTTATGCGTTATGCGTTATGCGTTATGTGTTATGCGTTATGCGTTATGCGTTATGCGTTATGCGTTATGCGTTATGAGTTATGCGTTATGCGTTATGCGTTATGCGTTTTGCGGGATTCGTTAATGCGTTGTGCATTTTGCGTTATGCGTTGTGCGTTATTGGTTATGATTTATGCGTTATGCGATATGCGTTATGCGTTTTGCGTTATGCGTTATGCGTTATGCTTTATGCGTTATGCGTTATGCGTTATGCGTTATGCGTTATGCGTTATGCGTTATGCGTTATGCGTTGTGCGTTATGGGTTATGATTTATGCGTTATGCGATTTGCGTTATGCGTTATGCGTTATGCGTTATGCGTTATGCTTTATGCGTCATGCGTGATCCTTTATGCGTTAGGCGTTATGCGATTTGCGGTATTCGTTAAGCGTTGTGCATTATGCGTTATGCGTTATGCGTTAAGGGTTATGGGTTATGAGTTATGCTTTATGCGTTATGCGTTATGCGTTATGCATAATGCGTTATACGTTATGTATTATGCGTTATGCCTTATGCGTTATGCGATATGCGTCATGCATCAAGCCTTATGCGTTATGCGATATGCGATATGCGTCATGCATCAAGCCTTATGCGTTATGGGTTATGCGTTAACGTTATGCGTTTTGCGTTATGCGTTATGCGTTATGCGTTATGCGTTATGCGTTATGCATTATGCGTTATACGGTATGCGTTATGCGTTATACGTTATGCGTTATGCGTTATGCGTTATGGGTTATGCGTTATGCGTTATGGTTATGCGTTATGCGTTATGCGTTATGCGTTATGCGTTATGCGTTATGCGTTATGCGTTATACGTTATGCGTTATGCGTTATGCGTTATGCGTTATGCGTTATGCGTTGTGCGTTATACGTTTGCGTTATGCGTTTTGCTTTATGCGTTATGCGTTATGCGTTATGCGTTATGCGTTATGCGTTATACGGTGTGCGTTATGCGTTATACGTTATGGGTTATGCGTTATGCGATATGCGTTATGCGTTATGCGTTACGCGTTATATGTTATGCGTTATGCGTTATGCGTTATGCGTTGTGCGTTATACGTTTGCGTTTTGCGTTATGCGTTATGCGTTATACGGTATGCGATATGCGTTATGCGTTATGCGTTATGCGTTATGCGTTGTGCGTTATGCGTTATGCGTTATGCGTTATGCGTTATGCGTTGTGCGTTATACGTTAAGTATTATGCGTTATGCGATATGCGTTATGCGTTATGCGTTATGCGTTATGCTTTATGCGTTATGCGTTATGCGTTATGAGTTACACGTTATGCGTTATGCGTTATGCGTTATGCGTTATGCGTTATGTGTTATGCGTTATGCGTTATGCGTTATGCGTTATGCGTTATGCGTTATACGTTATGTATTATGCGTTATGCCTTATGCGTTATGCGATATGCGTCATGCATCAAGCCTTATGCGTTATGCGATATGCGATATGCGTCATGCATCAAGCCTTATGCGTTATGGGTTATGCGTTAACGTTATGCGTTTTGCGTTATGCGTTATGCGTTATGCGTTATGCGTTATGCGTTATGCGTTATGCATTATGCGTTATACGGTATGCGTTATGCGTTATACGTTATGCGTTATGCGTTATGCGTTATGGGTTATGCGTTATGCGTTATGGTTATGCGTTATGCGTTATGCGTTATGCGTTATGCGTTATGCGTTATGCGTTATGCGTTATGCGTTATACGTTATGCGTTATGCGTTATGCGTTATGCGTTATGCGTTGTGCGTTATACGTTTGCGTTATGTGTTTTGATTTATGCGTTATGCGTTATGCGTTATGCGTTATGCGTTATGCGTTATACGGTGTGCGTTATGCGTTATACGTTATGGGTTATGCGTTATGCGATATGCGTTATGCGTTATGCGTTACGCGTTATATGTTATGCGTTATGCGTTATGCGTTATGCGTTGTGCGTTATACGTTTGCGTTTTGCGTTATGCGTTATGCGTTATACGGTATGCGATATGCGTTATGCGTTATGCGTTATGCGTTATGCGTTATGCGTTGTGCGTTATGCGTTATGCGTTATGCGTCATGCGTTGTGCGTTATACGTTAAGTATTATGCGTTATGCGATATGCGTTATGCGTTATGCGTTATGCGTTATGCTTTATGCGTTATTGGTTATGATTTATGCGTTATGCGATATGCGTTATGCGTTATGCGTTATGCGTTATGCGTTATGTGTTATGCGTTATGCGTTATGCGTTATGCGTTATGCGTTATGCGTTATGCGTTCTGCGTTATGTGTTATGCGTTATGCGTTATGCGTTATGCGTTATGCGTTATGCGTTATACGGTATGCGTTATGCGTTATGCGTTATGCGTTATGCGTTATGCGTTGTGCGTTATACGTTTGCGTTATGCGTTATGCGTTATGCGTTATGCGTTATGCGTTATGCGTTATGCGTTATGCGTTATGCGTTATGCGTTATGCGTTATGCGTTATGCGTTATGCGTTATGCGTTATACGGTATGCGTTATGCGTTATACGTTATGTATTATGCGTTATGCGATATGCGTTATGCGTTATGCGTTATGCGTTATGCATTATGCGTTATGCGTTATGAGTTACACGTTATGCGTTATGCGTTATGCGTTATGCGTTATGCGTTATGCGTTATGTGTTATGCGTTATGCGTTATGCGTTATGCGTTATGCGTTATGCGTTATGAGTTATGCGTTATGCGTTATGCGTTATGCGTTTTGCGGGATTCGTTAATGCGTTGTGCATTTTGCGTTATGCGTTGTGCGTTATTGGTTATGATTTATGCGTTATGCGATATGCGTTATGCGTTATGCGTTATGCGTTATGCGTTATGCTTTATGCGTCATGCGTGATCCGTTATGCGTTAGGCGTTATGCGATTTGCGGTATTCGTTAAGCGTTGTGCATTATGCGTTATGCGTTATGCGTTAAGGGTTATGGGTTATGCGTTATGCTTTATGCGTTATTCATTTTGCGTTATGCATTATTCGTTATGAGTTATGAGTTAAAAGTTATGCGTAATGCGTTATGCCTTATGCGTTATGCGTATGTGTTATGCGATATGCGTTATGCGTTATGCGTTATGCGTTATGCGTTATGCATAATGCGTTATACGTTATGTATTATGCGTTATGCCTTATGCGTTATGCGATATGCGTTATGCGTTATGCGTTATGCGTTATGCGTTATGCGTTGTGCGTTATACGTTTGCGTTATGCGTTATGCGTTATGCTTTATGCGTTATGCGTTATGCGTTATGCGTTATGCGTTATGCGTTATGCGTTATACGTTATGCGTTATGCGTTATGCGTTATGCGTTATGCGTTATGCGTTATGCGTTATGCGTTGTGCGTTATACGTTTGCGTTATGCGTTTTGCTTTGTGCGTTATGCGTTATGCGTTATGCGTTATACGGTGTGCGTTATGCGTTATGCGTTGTGCGTTATACGTTTGCGTTATGCGTTATGCGTTATGCTTTATGCGTTATGCGTTATGCGTTATGCGTTATGCGTTATGCGTTATGCGTTATGCGTTATGCGTTATGCGTTATGCGTTATGCGTTATGCGTTATGCGTTATGCGTTATGCGTTATGCTTTATGCGTTATGCATTATGCGTTATTCGTGATCCTTTATGCGTTAGGCGTTATGGGTTTTCCGGTGTTCGTTATGCGTTATGCGTTATGCGTTATGCGTTATGCGTTATGCGTTATGCGTTATGCGTTATGCGTTATGCGTTATGTGTTATGCGTTATGCGTTATGCGTTATGCGTTATGCGTTATGCGTTATGCGTTGTGCGTTATACGTTTGCGTTATGCGTTATGCGTTATGCTTTATGCGTTATGCGTTATGCGTTATGCGTTATGCGATATGCGTTATGCGTTATGCGTTATGCGTTATGCGTTATGCGTTATGCGTTATGCTTTATGTGTTATGCGTTATGCGTTATGCGTTATGAGTTATGCGTTATGCGTTATGCGTTTTGCGGTATTCGTTATGCGTTGTGCATTATGCGTTATGCGTTGTGCGTTATGGGTTATGATTTATGCGTTATGCGATATGCGTTATGCGTTATGCGTTATGCGTTATGCGTTATGCTTTATGCGTCATGCGTGATCCGTTATGCGTTAGGCGTTATGCGATTTGCGGTATTCGTTAAGCGTTGTGCATTATGCGTTATGCGTTATGCGTTAAGGGTTATGGGTTATGCGTTATGCTTTATGCGTTATTCATTTTGCGTTATGCATTATTCGTTATGAGTTATGAGTTAAAAGTTATGCGTAATGCGTTATGCCTTATGCGTTATGCGTATGTTTTATGCGATATGCGTTATGCGTTATGCGTTATGCGATATGCGATATGCGTCATGCATCAAGCCTTATGCGTTATGGGTTATGCGTTAACGTTATGCGTTTTGCGTTATGCGTTATGCGTTATGCGTTATGCGTTATGCGTTATGCGTTATGCGTTATGCGTTATGCGTTATGCGTTATGCGTTATGCGTTATGCGTTATGCGTTATGCGTTATGCGTTATGAGTTATGCGTTATGCGTTATGCGTTATGCTTTATGCGTTATGCATTATGCGTTATTCGTGATCCGTTATGCGTTAGGCGTTATGGGTTTTCCGGTGTTCGTTATGCGTTATGCGTTATACGGTATGCGTTATGCGTTATACGTTATGCGTTATGCGTTATGCGTTATGCGTTATACGTTATGCGTTATGCGTTATGCGTTATGCGTTATGCGTTATGCGTTATGCGTTGTGCGTTATACGTTTGCGTTATGCGTTTTGCTTTATGCGTTATGGGTTATGCGTTAACGTTATGCGTTTTGCGTTATGCGTTATGCGTTATGCGTTATGCGTTATGCGTTATGCGTTATGCGTTATGCGTTATGCGTTATGCGTTATGCGTTATACGTTATGCGTTGTGCGTTATGCGTTATGGGTTATGCGTTATGCGTTATGGTTATGCGTTATGCGGTATGCGTTATGCGTTATGCGTTGTGCGTTATACGTTTGCGTAATGCGTTTTGCTTTATGCGTTATGCGTTATGCGTTATGCGTTATGCGTTATGCGTTATGCGTTATGCGTTATGCGTTGTGCGTTATGCGTTATGCGTTATGCGTTATGCGTTATGCGTTATGCGTTATGCGTTATGCGTTATGCGTTATGCGTTATGCTTTATGGTTTATGCGTTATGCATTATGCGTTATACGGTATGCGTTATGCGTTATGCGTTATACGTTATGCGTTGTGCGTTATGCGTTATGGGTTATGCGTTATGCGTTATGGTTATGCGTTATGCGTTATGCGTTATGCGTTATGCGTTATGCGTAATGCATTATGCGTTATGCGTTATGCGTTATGCGTTATGCGTTATGCGTTATGTGTTATGCGTTATGCGTTATGCGTTATGCGTTATGCGTTATGCGTTATGCGTTCTGCGTTATGCGTTATGCGTTATGCGTTATGCGTTATACGGTATGCGTTATGCGTTATGCGTTATGCGTTATGCGTTATGCGTTATGCGTTGTGCGTTATACGTTTGCGTTATGCGTTATGCGTTATGCTTTATGCGTTATGCGTTATGCGTTATGCGTTATGCGATATGCGTTATGCGTTATGCGTTATGCGTTATGCGTTATGCGTTATGCTTTATGTGTTATGCGTTATGCGTTATGCGTTATGAGTTATGCGTTATGCGTTATGCGTTTTGCGGTATTCGTTATGCGTTGTGCATTATGCGTTATGCGTTGTGCGTTATGGGTTATGATTTATGCGTTATGCGATATGCGTTATGCGTTATGCGTTATGCGTTATGCGTTATGCGTTATGCTTTATGCGTCATGCGTGATCCGTTATGCGTTAGGCGTTATGCGATTTGCGGTATTCGTTAAGCGTTGTGCATTATGCGTTATGCGTTATGCGTTAAGGGTTATGGGTTATGCGTTATGCTTTATGCGTTATTCATTTTGCGTTATGCATTATTCGTTATGAGTTATGAGTTAAAAGTTATGCGTAATGCGTTATGCCTTATGCGTTATGCGTATGTTTTATGCGATATGCGTTATGCGTTATGCGTTATGCGATATGCGATATGCGTCATGCATCAAGCCTTATGCGTTATGGGTTATGCGTTAACGTTATGCGTTTTGCGTTATGCGTTATGCGTTATGCGTTATGCGTTATGCGTTATGCGTTATGCGTTATGCGTTATGCGTTATGCGTTATGCGTTATGCGTTATGCGTTATGCGTTATGCGTTATGCGTTATGCGTTATGCGTTATGCGTTATGCGTTATGCGTTATGCGTTATGCGTTATGCGTTATGCTTTATGCGTTATGCATTATGCGTTATTCGTGATCCGTTATGCGTTAGGCGTTATGGGTTTTCCGGTGTTCGTTATGCGTTATGCGTTATACGGTATGCGTTATGCGTTATACGTTATGCGTTATGCGTTATGCGTTATGCGTTATGCGTTATGCGTTATGCTTTATGTGTTATGCGTTATGCGTTATGCGTTATACGTTATGCGTTATGCGTTATGCGTTATGGGTTATGCGTTATGCGTTATGGTTATGCGTTATGCGTTATGCGTTATGCGTTATGCGTTATGCGTTATGCGTTATACGTTATGCGTTATGCGTTATGCGTTATGCGTTATGCGTTATGCGTTATGCGTTGTGCGTTATACGTTTGCGTTATGCGTTTTGCTTTGTGCGTTATGCGTTATGCGTTATGCGTTATACGGTGTGCGTTATGCGTTATGCGTTGTGCGTTATACGTTTGCGTTATGCGTTATGCGTTATGCTTTATGCGTTATGCGTTATGCGTTATGCGTTATGCGTTATGCGTTATGCGTTATGCGTTATGCGTTATGCGTTATGCGTTATGCGTTATGCGTTATGCGTTATGCGTTATGCGTTATGCGTTATGCGTTATGCGTTATGCGTTATGCTTTATGCGTTATGCATTATGCGTTATTCGTGATCCTTTATGCGTTAGGCGTTATGGGTTTTCCGGTGTTCGTTATGCGTTGTGCATTATGCGTTATGCTTTATGAAGTAAGGATTATGGTTTATGCATTATGAGTTGTGCGCTATACGTTTGCGTTATGCGTTATGCGTTATGCGTTATGCGTTATGCGTTATGCGTTATGCGTTATGCGTTATGCGTTATGCGTTATGCGTTATGCGTTATGCGTTATGCGTTATGCGTTATGCTTTATGCGTTATGCATTATGCGTTATTCGTGATCCGTTATGCGTTAGGCGTTATGGGTTTTCCGGTGTTCGTTATGCGTTATGCGTTATACGGTATGCGTTATGCGTTATACGTTATGCGTTATGCGTTATGCGTTATGCGTTATGCGTTATGCGTTATGCTTTATGTGTTATGCGTTATGCGTTATGCGTTATACGTTATGCGTTATGCGTTATGCGTTATGGGTTATGCGTTATGCGTTATGGTTATGCGTTATGCGTTATGCGTTATGCGTTATGCGTTATGCGTTATGCGTTATACGTTATGCGTTATGCGTTATGCGTTATGCGTTATGCGTTATGCGTTGTGCGTTATACGTTTGCGTTATGCGTTTTGCTTTGTGCGTTATGCGTTATGCGTTATGCGTTATGCGTTATGCGTTATACGGTGTGCGTTATGCGTTATGCGTTGTGCGTTATACGTTTGCGTTATGCGTTATGCGTTATGCTTTATGCGTTATGCGTTATGCGTTATGCGTTATGCGTTATGCGTTATGCGTTATGCGTTATGCGTTATGCGTTATGCGTTATGCGTTATGCGTTATGCGTTATGCGTTATGCGTTATGCTTTATGCGTTATGCATTATGCGTTATTCGTGATCCTTTATGCGTTAGGCGTTATGGGTTTTCCGGTGTTCGTTATGCGTTGTGCATTATGCGTTATGCTTTATGAAGTAAGGATTATGGTTTATGCATTATGAGTTGTGCGCTATACGTTTGCGTTATGGGTTATGCGTTATGCGTTATACGGTATGCGTTATGCGTTATACGTTATGCGTTATGCGTTATGCGTTATGCGTTATGCATTATGCGTTATACGGTATGCGTTATGCGTTATACGTTATGCGTTATGCGTTATGCGTTATGGGTTATGCGTTATGCGTTATGGTTATGCGTTATGCGTTATGCGTTAAGCGTTATGCGTTATGCGTTATGCGTTATACGTTATGCGTTATGCGTTATGCGTTATGCGTTATGCGTTATGCGTTATGCGTTATGCGTTATGCGTTATGCGTTATGCGTTATGCGTTATGCGTTATGCGTTATGCTTTATGCGTTATGCATTATGCGTTATTCGTGATCCGTTATGCGTTAGGCGTTATGGGTTTTCCGGTGTTCGTTATGCGTTGTGCATTATGCGTTATGCGTTATGAAGTAAAGGTTATGGTTTATGCATTATGCGTTGTGCGCTATACGTTTGCGTTATGCGTTATGCGTTATACGGTATGCGTTATGCGTTATGCGTTATTCGTTATGAGCAATGAGTTATAAGTTATGCGTTGTTCGTTATGCTTTATGCGTTGGACGTTATACGTTTGCATTATGCGTTATGCGTTATGCGTTATGCTTTATGGGTTATGAGTTATGCGTTATGCGTTATGCGTTATACGGTGTGCGTTATGCGTTATGCGTTATGCGTTATGAGTTATGCGTTATGCGTTATGCGTTATGCGTTATGCGTTTTGCGGTATTCGTTATGCGTTGTGCATTATGCGTTATGCGTTGTGCGTTATGGGTTATGATTTATGCGTTATGCGATTTGCGTTATGCGTTATGCGTTATGCGTTATGCGTTATGCGTTATGCGTTATGCGTTATGCGTTAAGCGTTATGCGTTATGCGTTATGCGTTATGCGTTATGCGTTATGCGTTATGCGTTGTGCGTTATGCGTTATACGGTGTGCGTTATGCGTTATGCGTTATGAGTTATGCGTTATGCGTTATGCGTTATGCGTTATGCGTTATGCGTTATGCGTTGTGCGTTATACGTTTGCGTTATGCGTTATGCGTTATGCTTTATGCGTTATGCGTTATGCGTTATGCGTTATGCGTTATGCGTTATGCGTTATGCGTTATGCGTTATGCGTTATGCGTTATGCGTTATGCGTTATGCGTTATGCGTTATGCTTTATGCGTTATGCATTATGCGTTATTCGTGATCCTTTATGCGTTAGGCGTTATGGGTTTTCCGGTGTTCGTTATGCGTTGTGCATTATGCGTTATGCTTTATGAAGTAAGGATTATGGTTTATGCATTATGAGTTGTGCGCTATACGTTTGCGTTATGCGTTATGCGTTATGCGTTATGCGTTATGCGTTATGCGTTATGCGTTATGCGTTATGCGTTATGCGTTATGCGTTATGCGTTATGCGTTATGCGTTATGCGTTATGCGTTATGCTTTATGCGTTATGCATTATGCGTTATTCGTGATCCTTTATGCGTTAGGCGTTATGGGTTTTCCGGTGTTCGTTATGCGTTATGCGTTATGCGTTATGCATTATGCGTTATACGGTATGCGTTATGCGTTATACGTTATGCGTTATGCGTTATGCGTTATGGGTTATGCGTTATGCGTTATGGTTATGCGTTATGCGTTATGCGTTAAGCGTTATGCGTTATGCGTTATGCGTTATACGTTATGCGTTATGCGTTATGCGTTATGCGTTATGCGTTATGCGTTGTGCGTTATACGTTTGCGTTATGCGTTTTGCTTTATGCGTTATGGGTTATGCGTTAACGTTATGCGTTTTGCGTTATGCTTTATGCGTTATGCGTTATGCGTTATGCGTTATGCGTTATGCGTTATGCGTTATGCGTTATGCGTTATGCGTTATGCGTTATGCGTTATGCGTTATGCGTTATGCGTTATGCGTTATGCTTTATGCGTTATGCATTATGCGTTATTCGTGATCCTTTATGCGTTAGGCGTTATGGGTTTTCCGGTGTTCGTTATGCGTTGTGCATTATGCGTTATGCTTTATGAAGTAAGGATTATGGTTTATGCATTATGAGTTGTGCGCTATACGTTTGCGTTATGCGTTATGCGTTATGCGTTATGCGTTATGCGTTATGCGTTATGCGTTATGCGTTATGCGTTATGCGTTATGCGTTATGCGTTATGCGTTATGCGTTATGCGTTATGCTTTATGCGTTATGCATTATGCGTTATTCGTGATCCTTTATGCGTTAGGCGTTATGGGTTTTCCGGTGTTCGTTATGCGTTATGCGTTATGCGTTATGCATTATGCGTTATACGGTATGCGTTATGCGTTATACGTTATGCGTTATGCGTTATGCGTTATGGGTTATGCGTTATGCGTTATGGTTATGCGTTATGCGTTATGCGTTAAGCGTTATGCGTTATGCGTTATGCGTTATACGTTATGCGTTATGCGTTATGCGTTATGCGTTATGCGTTATGCGTTATGCGTTGTGCGTTATACGTTTGCGTTATGCGTTTTGCTTTATGCGTTATGGGTTATGCGTTAACGTTATGCGTTTTGCGTTATGCGTTATGCGTTATGCGTTATGCGTTATGCGTTATGCGTTATGCGTTATGCGTTATGCGTTATGCGTTATGCGTTATGCGTTATGCGTTATGCGTTATGCGTTATGCGTTATGCGTTATGCGTTATGCGTTATGCGTTATGCGTTATGCGTTATGCGTTATGCTTTATGCGTTATGCATTATGCGTTATTCGTATTTCCGTTATGCGTTAGGCGTTATGGGTTTTCCGGTGTTCGTTATGCGTTGTGCATTATGCGTTATGAAGTAAAGGTTATGGTTTATGCATTATGCGTTGTGCGCTATACGTTTGCGTTATGCGTTATGCGTTATGCGTTATACGGTATGCGTTATGCGTTATGCGTTATTCGTTATGAGCAATGAGTTATAAGTTATGCGTTATGCGTTATGCTTTATGCATTATGCGTTATGCGTTATGCGTTATTCGTTATGCGTTATGCTTTATGCGTTATGCGTTATGCGTTATGCGTTATGCGTTATGCGTTATGCGTTATGCGTTATGCGTTATGCGTTATGCGTTATGCGTTATGCGTTATGCGACATGCTTTATGCGTTATGCATTATGCGTTATTCGTGATCCGTTATGCGTTAGGCGTTATGGGTTTTCCGGTGTTCGTTATGCGTTATGCGTTATACGGTATGCGTTATGCGTTATACGTTATGCGTTATGCGTTATGCGTTATGCGTTATGCGTTATGCGTTATGCGTTATGCGTTATGCGTTATGCGTTATGCGTTATACGTTATGCGTTATGAGTTATGCGTTATGCGTTATGCGTTGTGCGTTATACGTTTGCGTTATGCGTTATGCGTTATGCTTTATGCGTTATGCGTTATGAGTTATGCGTTATGCGTTATGCGTTATGCGTTATGCGTTATGCGTTATGCGTTATGCGTTATGCGTTATGCGTTATGCGTTATGCGTTATATGTTATGCGTTATGCGTTATGCGTTATGCGTTGTGCGTTATACGTTTGCGTTATGCGTTATGCGTTATACGGTATGCGATATGCGTTATGCGTTATGCGTTATGCGTTATGCGTTGTGCGTTATGCGTTATGCGTTATGCGTTATGCGTTATGCTTTGTGCGTTATACGTTAAGTATTATGCGTTATGCGATATGCGTTATGCGTTATGCGTTATGCGTTATGCGTTATGCGTTATGCGTTATGCGTTGTATGTTATGCGTTATGCGTTATGCGTTATGCGTTGTGCGTTATACGTTTGCGTTATGCGTTATGCGTTATGCGTTATGCGTTATACGGTGTGCGTTATGCGTTATACGTTATGGGTTATGCGTTATGCGATATGCGTTATGCGTTATGCGTTATGCGTTATGCGTTATGCGTTATATGTTATGCGTTATGCGTTATGCGTTATGCGTTGTGCGTTATACGTTTGCGTTATGCGTTATGCGTTATGCGTTATACGGTATGCGATATGCGTTATGCGTTATGCGTTATGCGTTATGCGTTGTGCGTTATGCGTTATGCGTTATGCGTTATGCGTTATGCGTTGTGCGTTATACGTTAAGTATTATGCGTTATGCGATATGCGTTATGCGTTATGCGTTATGCGTTATGCTTTATGCGTTATGCGTTATGCGTTATGAGTTACACGTTATGCGTTATGCGTTATGCGTTATGCGTTATGCGTTATGTGTTATGCGTTATGCGTTATGCGTTATGCGTTATGCGTTATGCGTTCTGCGTTATGTGTTATGCGTTATGCGTTATGCGTTATGCGTTATGCGTTATGCGTTATACGGTATGCGTTATGCGTTATGCGTTATGCGTTATGCGTTATGCGTTATGCGTTGTGCGTTATACGTTTGCGTTATGCGTTATGCGTTATGCTTTATGCGTTATGCGTTATGCGTTATGCGTTATGCGTTATGCGTTATGCGTTATGCGTTATGCGTTATGCGTTATGCGTTATGCGTTATGCGTTATGCGTTATGCGTTATGCTTTATGTGTTATGCGTTATGCGTTATGCGTTATGCGTTATGCGTTACACGGTATGCGTTATGCGTTATACGTTATGCGTTATGCGTTGTGCGATATGCGTTATGCGTTATGCGTTATGCGTTATGCGTTATGCGTTATGCGTTATGCGTTATTCATTTTGCGTTATGCATTATTCGTTATGAGTTATGAGTTAAAAGTTATGCGTAATGCGTTATGCCTTATGCGTTATGCGTATGTTTTATGCGATATGCGTTATGCGTTATGCGTTATGCGATATGCGATATGCGTCATGCATCAAGCCTTATGGGTTATGGGTTATGCGTTAACGTTATGCGTTTTGCGTTATGCGTTATGCGTTATGCGTTATGCGTTATGCGTTATGCGTTATGCGTTATGCGTTATGCGTTATGCGTTATGCGTTATGCGTTATGCGTTATGCGTTATGCGTTATGCGTTATGCGTTATGCGTTATGCGTTATGCGTTATGCGTTATGCGTTATGCGTTATGCGTTATGCGTTATGCGTTATGCGTTATGCGTTATGCGTTATGCGTTATGCTTTATGCGTTATGCATTATGCGTTATTCGTGATCCGTTATGCGTTAGGCGTTATGGGTTTTCCGGTGTTCGTTATGCGTTATGCGTTATACGGTATGCGTTATGCGTTATACGTTATGCGTTATGCGTTATGCGTTATGCGTTATGCGTTATGCATTATGTGTTATACGGTATGCGTTATGCGTTATACGTTATGCGTTATACGTTATGCGTTATGCGTTATGCGTTATGCGTTATGCGTTATGCGTTATGCGTTGTGCGTTATACGTTTGCGTTATGCGTTTTGCTTTATGCGTTATGCGTTATGCGTTATGCGTTATGCGTTATACGGTGTGCGTTATGCGTTATACGTTATGGGTTATGCGTTATGCGATATGCGTTATGCGTTATGCGTTACGCGTTATATGTTATGCGTTATGCGTTATGCGTTATGCGTTGTGCGTTATACGTTTGCGTTATGCGTTAATCGTTATGCGTTATACGGTATGCGATATGCGTTATGCGTTATGCGTTTTGCGTTATGCGTTATGCGTTGTGCGTTATGCGTTATGCGTTATGCGTTATGCGTTGTGCGTTATACGTTAAGTATTATGCGTTATGCGATATGCGTTATGCGTTATGCGTTATGCGTTATGCTTTATGCGTTATGCGTTATGCGTTATGAGTTACACGTTATGCGTTATGCGTTATGCGTTATGCGTTATGCGTTATGTGTTATGCGTTATGCGTTATGCGTTATGCGTTATGCGTTATGCGTTCTGCGTTATGTGTTATGCGATATGCGTTATGCGTTATGCGTTATGCGTTATACGGTATGCGTTATGCGTTATGCGTTATGCGTTATGCGTTATGCGTTGTGCGTTATACGTTTGCGTTATGCGTTATGCGTTATGCTTTATGCGTTATGCGTTATGCGTTATGCGTTATGCGTTATGCGTTATGCGTTATGCGTTATGCGTTATGCGTTATGCGTTATGCTTTATGTGTTATGCGTTATGCGTTATGCGTTATGCGTTATGCGTTACACGGTATGCGTTATGCGTTATATGTTATGCGTTATGCGTTATGCGTTATGCGTTGTGCGTTATGCGTTATGCGTTATGCGTTAAATATTATGCGTTATGCGTTATGCGTTGTGCCTTATACGTTTGCGTTATGCGTTGTGCCTTATACGTTTGCGTTATGCGTTATGCGTTATGCGTTATACGGTATGCGTTATGCGTTATACGTTATGCGTTATGCGTTGTGCGATATGCGTTATGCGTTATGCGTTATGCGTTATGTGTTATGCGTTATGCGTTATATGTTATGCGTTATGCGTTATGCGTTATGCGTTGTGCGTTATGCGTTATGCGTTATGCGTTATGCGTTATGCGTTATGCGTTATGCGTTATGCGTTATGCGTTATATGTTATGCGTTATGCGTTATGCGTTATGCGTTATGCGTTATACGGTATGCGTTATGCGTTATACGTTATGTATTATGCGTTATGCGATATGCGTTATGCGTTATGCGTTATGCGTTATGCATTATGCGTTATGCGTTATGCGTTGTGCGTTATGCGTTATGGGTTATGCGTTATGCGTTATGGTTATGCGTTATGCGTTATGCGTTATGCGTTATGCGTTATGCGTTATGCGTTATGCGTTATGCGTAATGCGTTATGCGTTATGCGTTATACGTTATGCGTTATGTGTTATGCGTTATGCGTTATGCGTTATGCGTTATGCGTTGTGCGTTATACGTTTGCGTAATGCGTTTTGCTTTATGCGTTATGCGTTATGCGTTATGCGTTATGCGTTATGCGTTATGCGTTATGCGTTATGCGTTGTGCGTTATGCGTTATGCGTTATGCGTTATGCGTTATGCGTTATGCGTTATGCGTTATGCGTTATGCTTTATGCGTTATGCATTATGCGTTATACGGTATGCGTTATGCGTTATGCGTTATACGTTATGCGTTGTGCGTTATGCGTTATGGGTTATGCGTTATGCGTTATGGTTATGCGTTATGCGTTATGCGTTATGCGTTATGCGTTATGCGTTATGCGTTATGCGTTATGCGTTATGCGTTATGAGTTACACGTTATGCGTTATGCGTTATGCGTTATGCAATGCTTTATGCGTTATGTGTTATGCGTTATGCGTTATGCGTTATGCGTTATGCGTTATGCGTTATGCGTTATGCGTTATGCGTTATGCGTTCTGCGTTATGTGTTATGCGTTATGCGTTATGCGTTATGCGTTATGCGTTGTGCGTTATACGTTTGCGTTATGCGTTACGCGTTATGCTTTATGCGTTATGCGTTATGCGTTATGCGTTATGCGTTATGCGTTATGCGTTATGCGTTATGCGTTATGCGTTATGCGTTATGCGTTATGCGTTATGCGTTATGCGTTATGCGTTATACGTTATGCGTTATGTGTTATGCGTTATGCGTTATGCGTTATGCGTTATGCGTTATGCGTTGTGCGTTATGCGTTATGCGTTATGCGTTATGCGTTGTGCGTTATACGTTTGCGTTATGCGTTACGCGTTACGCGTTATGCTTTATGCGTTGTGCGTTATGCGTTATGGGTTATGCGTTATGCGTTATGGTTATGCGTTATGCGTTATGCGTTATGCGTTATGCGTTATGCGTTATGCGTTATGCGTTATGCGTTATGCGTTATGCGTTATGCGTTATACGTTATGCGTTATGTGTTATGCGTTATGAGTTATGCGTTATGCGTTATGCGTTGTGCGTTATACGTTTGCGTAATGCGTTTTGCTTTATGCGTTATGCGTTATGCGTTATGCGTTATGCGTTATGCGTTATGCGTTATGCGTTATGCGTTATGCGTTATGCGTTAAGCGTTGTGCGTTATGCGTTATGCGTTATGCGTTATGCGTTATGCGTTATGCGTTATGCGTTATGCGTTATGCTTTATGCGTTATGCATTATGCGTTATACGGTATGCGTTATGCGTTATGCGTTATACGTTATGCGTTGTGCGTTATGCGTTATGGGTTATGCGTTATGCGTTATGGTTATGCGTTATGCGTTATGCGTTATGCGTTATGCGTTATGCGTTATGAGTTACACGTTATGCGTTATGCGTTATGCGTTATGTGTTATGCGTTATGCGTTATGCGTTATGCGTTATGCGTTATGCGTTATGCGTTCTGCGTTATGTGTTATGCGTTATGCGTTATGCGTTATGCGTTATGCGTTATACGGTATGCGTTATGCGTTATGCGTTATGCGTTATGCGTTATGCGTTGTGCGTTATACGTTTGCGTTATGCGTTACGCGTTATGCTTTATGCGTTATGCGTTATGCGTTATGCGTTATGCGTTATGCGTTATGCGTTATGCGTTATGCGTTATGCGTTATGCGTTATGCGTTATGCGTTATGCGTTATGCGTTATGCGTTATGCGTTATGCTTTATGTGTTATGCGTTATGCGTTATGCGTTATGCGTTATGCGTTACACGGTATGCGTTATGCGTTATATGTTATGCGTTATGCGTTATGCGTTATGCGTTGTGCGTTATGCGTTATGCGTTATGCGTTATATATTATGCGTTATGCGTTATGCGTTGTGCCTTATACGTTTGCGTTATGCGTTGTGCCTTATACGTTTGCGTTATGCGTTATGCGTTATGCATTATACGGTATGCGTTATGCGTTATACGTTATGCGTTATGCGTTGTGCGATATGCGTTATGCGTTATGCGTTATGCGTTATGCGTTATGTGTTATGCGTTATGCGTTATATGTTATGCGTTATGCGTTATGCGTTATGCGTTGTGCGTTATGCGTTATGCGTTATGCGTTATGCGTTATGCGTTATGCGTTATGCGTTATATGTTATGCGTTATGCGTTATGCGTTATGCGTTATGCGTTATACGGTATGCGTTATGCGTTATACGTTATGTATTATGCGTTATGCGATATGCGTTATGCGTTATGCGTTATGCGTTATGCATTATGCGTTATGCGTTATGAGTTACACGTTATGCGTTATGCGTTATGCGTTATGCGTTATGCGTTATGCGTTATGCGTTATGCGTTATATGTTATGCGTTATGCGTTATGCGTTATGCGTTATGCGTTATGCGTTATGCGTTATGCGTTACGCGTTATGCTTTATGCGTTATGCGTTATGCGTTATGCGTTATGCGTTATGCGTTATGCGTTATGCGTTATGCGTTACGCGTTATATGTTATGCGTTATGCGTTATGCGTTATGCGTTGTGCGTTATACGTTTGCGTTATGCGTTAATCGTTATGCGTTATACGGTATGCGATATGCGTTATGCGTTATGCGTTATGCGTTTTGCGTTATGCGTTGTGCGTTATGCGTTATGCGTTATGCGTTATGCGTTGTGCGTTATACGTTAAGTATTATGCGTTATGCGATATGCGTTATGCGTTATGCGTTATGCGTTATGCTTTATGCGTTATGCGTTATGCGTTATGAGTTACACGTTATGCGTTATGCGTTATGCGTTATGCGTTATGCGTTATGTGTTATGCGTTATGCGTTATGCGTTATGCGTTATGCGTTATGCGTTCTGCGTTATGTGTTATGCGATATGCGTTATGCGTTATGCGTTATGCGTTATGCGTTATGCGTTATACGGTATGCGTTATGCGTTATGCGTTATGCGTTATGCGTTATGCGTTGTGCGTTATACGTTTGCGTTATGCGTTATGCGTTATGCGTTATGCGTTATGCGTTATGCGTTATGCGTTATGCGTTATGCGTTATGCGTTATGCGTTTTGCGTTATGCGTTATGCGTTATGCTTTATGTGTTATGCGTTATGCTTTATGCGTTATGCGTTATGCGTTACACGGTATGCGTTATGCGTTATATGTTATGCGTTATGCGTTATGCGTTATGCGTTGTGCGTTATGCGTTATGCGTTATGCGTTATATATTATGCGTTATGCGTTATGCGTTGTGCCTTATACGTTTGCGTTATGCGTTGTGCCTTATACGTTTGCGTTATGCGTTATGCGTTATGCGTTATACGGTATGCGTTATGCGTTATACGTTATGCGTTATGCGTTGTGCGATATGCGTTATGCGTTATGCGTTATGCGTTATGTGTTATGCGTTATGCGTTATATGTTATGCGTTATGCGTTATGCGTTATGCGTTGTGCGTTATGCGTTATGCGTTGTGCGTTATGCGTTATGCATTATGCGTTATGCGTTATGGGTTATGCGTTATGCGTTATGGTTATGCGTTATGCGTTATGCGTTATGCGTTATGCGTTATGCGTTATGCGTTATGCGTTATGCGTTATGCGTTATACGTTATGCGTTATGTGTTATGCGTTATGCGTTATGCGTTATGCGTTATGCGTTATGCGTTGTGCGTTATACGTTTGCGTAATGCGTTTTGCTTTATGCGTTATGCGTTATGCGTTATGCGTTATGCGTTATGCGTTATGCGTTATGCGTTATGCGTTGTGCGTTATGCGTTATGCGTTATGCGTTATGCGTTATGCGTTATGCGTTATGCGTTATGCGTTATGCGTTATGCTTTATGCCTTATGCATTATGCGTTATACGGTATGCGTTATGCGTTATGCGTTATACGTTATGCGTTGTGCGTTATGCGTTATGGGTTATGCGTTATGCGTTATGGTTATGCGTTATGCGTTATGCGTTATGCGTTATGCGTTATGCGTTATGCGTTATGCGTTATGCGTTATGCGTTATGAGTTACACGTTATGCGTTATGGGTTATGCGTTATGCGTTATGCGTTATGCGTTATGTGTTATGCGTTATGCGTTATGCGTTATGCGTTATGCGTTATGCGTTATGCGTTCTGCGTTATGTGTTATGCGTTATGCGTTATGCGTTATGCGTTATGCGTTATGCGTTATGCGTTATACGGTATGCGTTATGCGTTATGCGTTATGCGTTATGCGTTGTGCGTTATACGTTTGCGTTATGCGTTACGCGTTATGCTTTATGCGTTATGCGTTATGCGTTATGCGTTATGCGTTATGCGTTATGCGTTATGCGTTATGCGTTATGCGTTATGCGTTATGCGTTATGCGTTATGCGTTATGCGTTATGCGTTATGCGTTATACGTTATGCGTTATGTGTTATGCGTTATGCGTTATGCGTTATGCGTTATGCGTTGTGCGTTATGCGTTATGCGTTATGCGTTATGCGTTATACGTTGTGCGTTATACGTTTGCGTTATGCGTTACGCGTTATGCTTTATGCGTTGTGCGTTATGCGTTATGGGTTATGCGTTATGCGTTATGGTTATGCGTTATCCGTTATGCGTTATGCGTTATGCGTTATGCGTTATGCGTTATGCGTTATGCGTTATGCGTTATGCGTTATACGTTATGCGTTATGTGTTATGCGTTATGCGTTATGCGTTATGCGTTATGCGTTATGCGTTGTGCGTTATACGTTTGCGTAATGCGTTTTGCTTTATGCGTTATGCGTTATGCGTTATGCTTTATGCGTTATGCGTTATGCGTTATGCGTTATGCGTTATGCGTTATGCGTTGTGCGTTATGCGTTATGCGTTATGCGTTATGCGTTATGCGTTATGCGTTATGCGTTATGCGTTATGCGTTATGCGTTATGCTTTATGCGTTATGCATTATGCGTTATACGGTATGCGTTATGCGTTATGCGTTATACGTTATGCGTTGTGCGTTATGCGTTATGGGTTATGCGTTATGCGTTATGGTTATGCGTTATGCGTTATGCGTTATGCGTTATGCGTTATGCGTTATGCGTTATGCGTTATGAGTTACACGTTATGCGTTATGCGTTATGCGTTATGCGTTATGCGTTATGCGTTATGTGTTATGCGTTATGCGTTATGCGTTATGCGTTATGCGTTATGCGTTATGCGTTCTGCGTTATGTGTTATGCGTTATGCGTTATGCGTTATGCGTTATGCGTTATGCGTTATACGGTATGCGTTATGCGTTATGCGTTATGCGTTATGCGTTATGCGTTGTGCGTTATACGTTTGCGTTATGCGTTACGCGTTATGCGTTATGCGTTATGCGTTATGCGTTATGCGTTATGCGTTATGCGTTATGCGTCATGCGTTATGCGTTATGCGTGATCCGTTATGCGTTATGCGTTATGCGTTATGCGTTATGCGTTATGCGTTATGCGTTATGCGTTATGCGTTATGCGTTATGCGTTATGCGTTATGCGTTATGCTTTATGCGTTATGCATTATGCGTTATTCGTGATCCGTTATGCGTTAGGCGTTATGGGTTTTCCGGTGTTCGTTATGCGTTGTGCATTATGCGTTATGCGTTATGAAGTAAGGGTTATGGTTTATGCATTATGCGTTGTGCGCTATACGTTTGCGTTATGCGTTATGCGTTATACGGTATGCGTTATGCGTTATGCGTTATGCGTTATTCGTTATGAGTAATGAGTTATAAGTTATGCGTTATGCGTTATGCGTTATGCGTTATGCGTTATGCGTTATGCGTTATGCGTTATGCGTTATGCGTTATGCGTTATGCGTTATGCGTTATGCGTTATGCGTTATGCGTTATGCCTTATGCGTTATGCGTTATGCGTTATGCGTTATGCGTTATGCGTTATGCGTTATGCGTTATGCGTTATGCGTTATGCTTTATGTGTTATGCGTTATGCGTTATGCGTTATGCGTTATGCGTTACAAGTTATGCGTTATGCGTTATGCGTTATGCGTTATGCGTTATGCGTCATGCGTTATGCGTTATGCGTGATCCGTTATGCGTTATGCGTTATGCGTTATGCGTTATGCGTTATGCGTTATGCGTTATGCGTTATGCGTTATGCGTTATGCGTTATGCGTTATGCGTTATGCGTTATGCTTTATGCGTTATGCATTATGCGTTATTCGTGATCCGTTATGCGTTAGGCGTTATGGGTTTTCCGGTGTTCGTTATGCGTTGTGCATTATGCGTTATGCGTTATGAAGTAAGGGTTATGGTTTATGCATTATGCGTTGTGCGCTATACGTTTGCGTTATGCGTTATGCGTTATGCGTTATACGGTATGCGTTATGCGTTATGCGTTATGCGTTATTCGTTATGAGTAATGAGTTATAAGTTATGCGTTATGCGTTATGCGTTATGCGTTATGCGTTATGCGTTATGCGTTATGCGTTATGCGTTATGCGTTATGCGTTATGCGTTATGCGTTATGCGTTATGCGTTATGCGTTATGCATTATGCGTTATGCGTTATGCGTTATGCGTTATGCGTTATGCGTTATGCGTTATGCGTTATGCGTTATGCGTTATGCGTTATGCGTTATGCGTTATGCTTTATGTGTTATGCGTTATGCGTTATGCGTTATGCGTTATGCGTTACAAGTTATGCGTTATGCGTTATGCGTTATGCGTTATGCATTATGCGTTATACGGTATGCGTTATGCGTTGTGCGTTATACGTTTGCGTTATGCGTTATGCGTTATGCTTTATGCGTTATGCGTTATGCGTTATGCGTTATGCGTTATGCGTTATGCGTTATGCGTTATGCGTTATGCGTTATGCGTTATGCTTTATGTGTTATGCGTTATGCGTTATGCGTTATGCGTTATGCGTTACACGGTATGCGTTATGCGTTATACGTTATGCGTTATGCGTTGTGCGATATGCGTTATGCGTTATGCGTTATGCGTTATGCGTTATGCGTTATGCGTTATGCGTTATGCGTTATGCGTTATATGTTATGCGTTATGCGTTATGCGTTATGCGTTGTGCGTTATGCGTTATGCGTTATGCGTTATATATTATGCGTTATGCGTTATGCGTTGTGCCTTATACGTTTGCGTTATGCGTTATGCGTTATGCGTTATACGGTATGCGTTATGCGTTATACGTTATGCGTTATGCGTTGTGCGATATGCGTTATGCGTTATGCGTTATGCGTTATGTGTTATGCGTTATGCGTTATATGATATGCGTTATGCGTTATGCGTTATGCGTTGTGCGTTATGCGTTATGCGTTATGCGTTATGCGTTATGCGTTATGCGTTATGCGTTATGCGTTATGCGTTATGCGTTATATGTTATGCGTTATGCGTTATGCGTTATGCGTTATGCGTTATGCGTTATGCGTTATGCGTTATACGTTATGCGTTATGTGTTATGCGTTATGCGTTATGCGTTATGCGTTATGCGTTGTGCGTTATGCGTTATACGTTATGCGTTATGCGTTATGCGTTATGCGTTATGCGTTGTGCGTTATACGTTTGCGTTATGCGTTATGCGTTATGCTTTATGCGTTATGCGTTATGCGTTATGCGTTATGCGTTATGCGTTATGCGTTACGCGTTATGCGTTATGCGTTATGCGTTATGCGTTATGCGTTATGCGTTATGCGTTATGCGTTATGCGTTATGCGTTATGCGTTATGATTTATGCGTTATGCGTTACGCTTTATGCGTTATGCATTATGCGTTATTCGTTATGCGATATGCGTTATGCGTTATGCGTTATTCGTTATGAGTAATGAGTTATAAGTTATGCGTTATGCGTTATGCGTTATGCGTTATGCGTTATATGTTATGCGTTATGCGTTATGCGTTATGCGTTGTGCGTTATACGTTTGCGTTATGCGTTATGCGTTATGCGTTATACGGTATGCGTTATGCGTTATGCGTTATGCGTTATGCGTTATGCGTTATGCGTTATGCGTTATGCGTTATGCGTTATGCGTTATGCGTTATGCGTTATGCGTTATGCGTTATGCGTTATGCATTATGCTTTATCCGTTATGCGTTATGCGTTATGCTTTATGCGTTATGCGTTATGCGTTATGCGTTATGCGTTATGCGTTATTCGTTATGAGTAATGAGTTATAAGTTATGCGTTATGCGTAATGCGTTTTGCGTTATGGGTTATGCGTTATGCGTTATGGTTATGCGTTATGCGTTATGCGTTATGCGTTATGCGTTATGCGTTATGCGTTATACGTTATGCGTTATGCGTTATGCGTTATGCGTTATGCGTTGTGCGTTATACGTTTGCGTTATGCGTTATGCGTTATGCTTTATGCGTTATGCGTTATGCGTTATGCGTTATGCGTTATGCGTTATGCGTTACGCGTTATGCGTTATGCGTTATGCGTTATGCGTTATGCGTTATGCGTTATGCGTTATGCGTTATGCGTTATATGTTATGCGTTATGCGTTATGCGTTATGCGTTGTGCGTTATACGTTTGCGTTATGCGTTATGCGTTATGCGTTATACGGTATGCGTTATGCGTTATGCGTTATGCGTTATGCGTTATGCGTTATGCGTTATGCGTTATGCGTTATGCGTTATGCGTTGTGCGTTATACGTTTGCGTTATGCGTTATGCGTTATGCGTTATACGGTATGCGTTATGCGTTATGCGTTATGCGTTATGCGTTATGCGTTATGCGTTATGCGTTATGCGTTATGCGTTATGCTTTATGTGTTATGCGTTATGCGTTATGCGTTATGCGTTATGCGTTACAAGTTATGCGTTATGCGTTATGCGTTATGCTTTATGCGTTATGCGTTATGCGTTATGCGTTATGCTTCATGCGTTATGCGTTATGCGTTATGCGTTATGCGTTATGCGTTATGCGTCATGCGTTATGCGTTATGCGTGATCCGTTATGCGTTATGCGTTATGCGTTATGCGTTATGCGTTATGCGTTATGCGTTATGCGTTATGCGTTATGCGTTATGCGTTATGCGTTATGCGTTATGCTTTATGCGTTATGCGTTATGCGTTATTCGTGATCCGTTATGCGTTAGGCGTTATGGGTTTTCCGGTGTTCGTTATGCGTTGTGCATTATGCGTTATGCGTTATGAAGTAAGGGTTATGGTTTATGCATTATGCGTTGTGCGCTATACGTTTGCGTTATGCGTTATGCGTTATGCGTTATACGGTATGCGTTATGCGTTATGCGTTATGCGTTATTCGTTATGAGTAATGAGTTATAAGTTATGCGTTATGCGTTATGCGTTATGCGTTATGCGTTATGCGTTATGCGTTATGCGTTATGCGTTTTGCGTTATGCGTTATGCGTTATGCGTTATGCGTTATGCATTATGCTTTATCCGTTATGCGTTATGCGTTATGCTTTATGCGTTATGCGTTATGCGTTATGCGTTATGCGTTATGCGTTATGCGTTATTCGTTATGAGTAATGAGTTATAAGTTATGCGTTATGCGTAATGCGTTATGCGTTATGCGTTATGCGTTATGCTTTATGCGTTATGCGTTGTGCGTTATGCTTTATGCGTTATTCGTTATGCGTTATACGTTATGCGTTATGCGTTATGCGTTATGCGTTATGCGTTATGCGTTATGCGTTATGCGTTATGCTTTATGCGTTATGCGTTACTCCTTATGAGTTATGAGTTATAAGTTATGCTTTATGCGTTATGCGTTATGCGTTATGCGTTATGCGTTATGCGTTATGCGTGATCCGACATGCGTTATGCATTTTGCGTTATGCGTTATTCGTTATGAGTTATGAGTTATAAGTTATGCGTAATGCGTTATGCGTTATGCGTTATGCGTTATGCGTTATGCGTTATGCGTTATGCGTTATGCGTTATGCGTTATGCGTTATGCGTTATGATTTATGCGTTATGCGTTATGCGTTATGCGTTATGCGTTATGCGTTATGCGTTATGCTTTATGCGTTATGCGTTACTCGTTATGAGTTATGAGTTATAAGTTATGCGTTATTCGTTATGCGTTATGCGTTATGCTTTATGCGTTATGCGTTATGCGTTATGCGTTATGCGTTATGCGTGATCCATTATGCGTTATGCGTTATGCGTTAGGCGTTATGCGTTATGCGTTATGCGTTATGCGTTATGCGTTATGCGTTATGCGTTATGCGTTATGCGTTATGCGTTATGCGTTATGCGTTATGCGTTATGCGTTATGCTTTATGCGTTATGCTTTACTCCTTATGAGTTATGAGTTATAAGTTATGCGTAATGCGTTATGCTTTATGCGTTATGCGTTATACGTTATGCGTTATGCGTTATGCGTTATGCGTTATGCGTTATGCGTTATGCGTTATGCGTTATGCGTTATGCGTGATCCGACATGCGTTATGCATTTTGCGTTATGCGTTATTCGATATGAGTAATGAGTTATAAGTTATGCGTAATGCGTTATGCCTTATGCGTTATGCATTATGCTTTATCCGTTATGCGTTATGCGTTATGCTTTATGCGTTATGCGTTATGCGTTATGAGTAATGAGTTATAAGTTATGCGTTATGCGTTATTCGTTATGAGTAATGAGTTATAAGTTATGCGTTATGCGTGATCCGTTATGCGTTAGGCGTTATGGGTTTTCCGGTGTTCGTTATGCGTTGTGCATTATGCGTTATGCGTTATGAAGTATGGGTCATGGTTTATGCATTATGCGTTGTGCGCTATACGTTTGCGTTATGCGTTATGCGTTATGCGTTATACGGTATGCGTTATGCGTTATACGTTATGCGTTATGCGTTATGCGTTATGCGTTATGCGTTATGCATTATGCGTTATACGGTATGCGTTATGCGTTATACGTTATACGTTATGCGTTATGCGTTTTGCGTTATGGGTTATGCGTTATGCGTTATGGTTATGCGTTATGCGTTATGCGTTATGCGTTATGCGTTATGCGTTATGCGTTATGCGTTATGCGTTATGCGTTATGCGTTATGCGTTATGCGTTGTGCGTTATACGTTTGCGTTATGCGTTATGCGTTATGCTTTATGCGTTATGCGTTATGCGTTATGCGTTATGCGTTATGCGTTATGCGTTACGCGTTATGCGTTATGCGTTATGCGTTATGCGTTATGCGTTATGCGTTATGCGTTATGCGTTATGCGTTATGCATTATGCGTTATGCGTTATGATTTATGCGTTATGCGTTACGCTTTATGCGTTATGCATTATGCGTTATTCGTTATGCGATATGCGTTATGCGTTATGCGTTATTCGTTATGCGTTATGCGTTATGCGTTATGCGTTATGCGTTATGCGTTATGCGTTATGCGTTATGCGTTATGCGTTATGCGTTATGCGTTATGCGTGCTCCGTTATGCGTTAAGCGTTATGCGTTATGCGTTATGCGTTATGCGTTATGCGTTTTGCGTTATGCGTTTTGCGTTATGCGTTATGCGCTATGCGTTGTGCGTTATAAGTTTGCGTCATGCGTTATGCGTTATGCTTTATACTTTATGCGTTATGCGTTATGCGTTATGCGTTATGCGTTATGGATTATGCGTTATGGATTGTTCGTTATGCTTTATGCGTTGGGCGTTATACGTATGCGTTATGCGTTATGCGTTATGCGTTATGCGTTATGCTTTATGCGTTATGCGTTATACGGTATGCGTTATGCGTTATGCGTTATGCGTTATTCGTTATGAGTAATGAGTTATAAGTTATGCGTTATGCGTTATGCGTTATGCGTTATGCGTTATGCATTATGCGTTATGCGTTATGCGTTATGCGTAATGCGTTATGCGTTATGCGTTATGCGTTATGCTTTATGCGTTATGCGTTGTGCGTTATGCTTTATGCGTTATGCGTTACTCCTTATGAGTTATGAGTTATAAGTTATGCTTTATGCGTTATGCGTTATGCGTTATGCGTTATGCGTTATGCGTGATCCGACATGCGTTATGCATTTTGCGTTATGCGTTATTCGTTATGAGTTATGAGTTATAAGTTATGCGTAATGCGTTATGCGTTATGCGTTATGCGTTATGCGTTATGCGTTATGCGTTATGCGTTATGCGTTATGCGTTATGCGTTATGCGTTATGCGTTATGCGTTATGCGTTATGCGTTATGATTTATGCGTTATGCGTTATGCGTTATGCGTTATGCGTTATGCTTTATGCGTTATGCGTTACTCCTTATGAGTTATGAGTTATAAGTTATGCGTAATTCGTTATGCGTTATGCGTTATGCTTTATGCGTTATGCGTTATGCGTTATGCGTTATGCGTTATGCGTTATGCGTGATCCATTATGCGTTATGCGTTATGCGTTAGGCGTTATGCGTTATGCGTTATGCGTTATGCGTTATGCGTTATGCGTTATGCGTTATGCGTTATGCGTTATGCGTTATGCGTTATGCGTTATGCGTTATGCTTTATGCGTTATGCGTTACTCCTTATGAGTTATGAGTTATAAGTTATGCGTAATGCGTTATGCTTTATGCGTTATGCGTTATACGTTATGCGTTATGCGTTATGCGTTATGCGTTATGCGTTATGCGTTATGCGTTATGCGTTATGCGTTATGCGTTATGCGTTATGCGTTATGCGTGATCCGACATGCGTTATGCATTTTGCGTTATGCGTTATTCGATATGAGTAATGAGTTATAAGTTATGCGTAATGCGTTATGCCTTATGCGTTATGCATTATGCTTTATCCGTTATGCGTTATGCGTTATGCTTTATGCGTTATGCGTTATGCGTTATGAGTAATGAGTTATAAGTTATGCGTTATGCGTTATTCGTTATGAGTAATGAGTTATAAGTTATGCGTTATGCGTGATCCGTTATGCGTTAGGCGTTATGGGTTTTCCGGTGTTCGTTATGCGTTGTGCATTATGCGTTATGCGTTATGAAGTATGGGTCATGGTTTATGCATTATGCGTTGTGCGCTATACGTTTGCGTTATGCGTTATGCGTTATGCGTTATACGGTATGCGTTATGCGTTATACGTTATGCGTTATGCGTTATGCGTTATGCGTTATGCGTTATGCATTATGCGTTATACGGTATGCGTTATGCGTTATACGTTATACGTTATGCGTTATGCGTTTTGCGTTATGGGTTATGCGTTATGCGTTATGGTTATGCGTTATGCGTTATGCGTTATGCGTTATGCGTTATGCGTTATGCGTTATACGTTATGCGTTATGCGTTATGCGTTATGCGTTATGCGTTGTGCGTTATACGTTTGCGTGATGCGTTATGCGTTATGCTTTATGCGTTATGCGTTATGCGTTATGCGTTATGCGTTATGCGTTATGCGTTACGCGTTATGCGTTATGCGTTATGCGTTATGCGTTATGCGTTATGCGTTATGCGTTATGCATTATGCGTTATGCGTTATGATTTATGCGTTATGCGTTACGCTTTATGCGTTATGCATTATGCGTTATTCGTTATGCGATATGCGTTATGCGTTATGCGTTATTCGTTATGAGTAATGAGTTATGCGTTATGCGTTATGCGTTATGCGTTATGCGTTATGCGTTATGCGTTATGCGTTATGCGTTATGCGTTATGCGTTATGCGTTATGCGTGCTCCGTTATGCGTTAAGCGTTATGCGTTATGCGTTATGCGTTATGCGTTATGCGTTTTGCGTTATGCGTTTTGCGTTATGCGTTATGCGCTATGCGTTGTGCGTTATAAGTTTGCGTCATGCGTTATGCGTTATGCTTTATACTTTATGCGTTATGCGTTATGCGTTATGCGTTATGCGTTATGGATTATGCGTTATGGATTGTTCGTTATGCTTTATGCGTTGGGCGTTATACGTATGCGTTATGCGTTATGCGTTATGCGTTATGCTTTATGCGTTATGCGTTATGCGTTATGCGTTATGCGTTATGCGTTATGCGTTATGCGTTATATGTTATGCGTTATGCGTTATGCGTTATGCGTTGTGCGTTATGCGTTATGCGTTATGCGTTATATATTATGCGTTATGCGTTATGCGTTGTGCCTTATACGTTTGCGTTATGCGTTATGCGTTATGCGTTATACGGTATGCGTTATGCGTTATACGTTATGCGTTATGCGTTGTGCGATATGCGTTATGCGTTATGCGTTATGCGTTATGTGTTATGCGTTATGCGTTATATGATATGCGTTATGCGTTATGCGTTATGCGTTGTGCGTTATGCGTTATGCGTTATGCGTTATGCGTTATGCGTTATGCGTTATGCGTTATGCGTTATGCGTTATGCGTTATATGTTATGCGTTATGCGTTATGCGTTATGCGTTATGCGTTATGCGTTATGCGTTATGCGTTATACGTTATGCGTTATGTGTTATGCGTTATGCGTTATGCGTTATGCGTTATGCGTTGTGCGTTATGCGTTATACGTTATGCGTTATGCGTTATGCGTTATGCGTTATGCGTTGTGCGTTATACGTTTGCGTTATGCGTTATGCGTTATGCTTTATGCGTTATGCGTTATGCGTTATGCGTTATGCGTTATGCGTTATGCGTTACGCGTTATGCGTTATGCGTTATGCGTTATGCGTTATGCGTTATGCGTTATGCGTTATGCGTTATGCGTTATGCGTTATGCGTTATGCGTTATGATTTATGCGTTATGCGTTACGCTTTATGCGTTATGCATTATGCGTTATTCGTTATGCGATATGCGTTATGCGTTATGCGTTATTCGTTATGAGTAATGAGTTATAAGTTATGCGTTATGCGTTATGCGTTATGCGTTATGCGTTATGCGTTATGCGTTATGCGTTATGCGTTATGCGTTGTGCGTTATACGTTTGCGTTATGCGTTATGCGTTATGCGTTATACGGTATGCGTTATGCGTTATGCGTTATGCGTTATGCGTTATGCGTTATGCGTTATGCGTTATGCGTTATGCGTTATGCGTTATGCGTTATGCGTTATGCGTTATGCGTTATGCGTTATGCATTATGCTTTATCCGTTATGCGTTATGCGTTATGCTTTATGCGTTATGCGTTATGCGTTATGCGTTATGCGTTATGCGTTATTCGTTATGAGTAATGAGTTATAAGTTATGCGTTATGCGTAATGCGTTTTGCGTTATGGGTTATGCGTTATGCGTTATGGTTATGCGTTATGCGTTATGCGTTATGCGTTATGCGTTATGCGTTATGCGTTATACGTTATGCGTTATGCGTTATGCGTTATGCGTTATGCGTTGTGCGTTATACGTTTGCGTTATGCGTTATGCGTTATGCTTTATGCGTTATGCGTTATGCGTTATGCGTTATGCGTTATGCGTTATGCGTTACGCGTTATGCGTTATGCGTTATGCGTTATGCGTTATGCGTTATGCGTTATGCGTTATGCGTTATGCGTTATATGTTATGCGTTATGCGTTATGCGTTATGCGTTGTGCGTTATACGTTTGCGTTATGCGTTATGCGTTATGCGTTATACGGTATGCGTTATGCGTTATGCGTTATGCGTTATGCGTTATGCGTTATGCGTTATGCGTTATGCGTTATGCGTTATGCGTTGTGCGTTATACGTTTGCGTTATGCGTTATGCGTTATGCGTTATACGGTATGCGTTATGCGTTATGCGTTATGCGTTATGCGTTATGCGTTATGCGTTATGCGTTATGCGTTATGCGTTATGCTTTATGTGTTATGCGTTATGCGTTATGCGTTATGCGTTATGCGTTACAAGTTATGCGTTATGCGTTATGCGTTATGCTTTATGCGTTATGCGTTATGCGTTATGCGTTATGCTTCATGCGTTATGCGTTATGCGTTATGCGTTATGCGTTATGCGTTATGCGTCATGCGTTATGCGTTATGCGTGATCCGTTATGCGTTATGCGTTATGCGTTATGCGTTATGCGTTATGCGTTATGCGTTATGCGTTATGCGTTATGCGTTATGCGTTATGCGTTATGCGTTATGCTTTATGCGTTATGCATTATGCGTTATTCGTGATCCGTTATGCGTTAGGCGTTATGGGTTTTCCGGTGTTCGTTATGCGTTGTGCATTATGCGTTATGCGTTATGAAGTAAGGGTTATGGTTTATGCATTATGCGTTGTGCGCTATACGTTTGCGTTATGCGTTATGCGTTATGCGTTATACGGTATGCGTTATGCGTTATGCGTTATGCGTTATTCGTTATGAGTAATGAGTTATAAGTTATGCGTTATGCGTTATGCGTTATGCGTTATGCGTTATGCGTTATGCGTTATGCGTTATGCGTTTTGCGTTATGCGTTATGCGTTATGCGTTATGCGTTATGCGTTATGCATTATGCTTTATCCGTTATGCGTTATGCGTTATGCTTTATGCGTTATGCGTTATGCGTTATGCGTTATGCGTTATGCGTTATGCGTTATTCGTTATGAGTAATGAGTTATAAGTTATGCGTTATGCGTAATGCGTTATGCGTTATGCGTTATGCGTTATGCTTTATGCGTTATGCGTTGTGCGTTATGCTTTATGCGTTATTCGTTATGCGTTATGCGTTATGCGTTATGCGTTATGCATTATGCGTTAGGCGTTATGCGTTATGCGTTATGCGTTATGCTTTATGCGTTATGCGTTACTCCTTATGAGTTATGAGTTATAAGTTATGCTTTATGCGTTATGCGTTATGCGTTATGCGTTATGCGTTATGCGTTATGCGTGATCCGACATGCGTTATGCATTTTGCGTTATGCGTTATTCGTTATGAGTTATGAGTTATAAGTTATGCGTAATGCGTTATGCGTTATGCGTTATGCGTTATGCGTTATGCGTTATGCGTTATGCGTTATGCGTTATGCGTTATGCGTTATGATTTATGCGTTATGCGTTATGCGTTATGCGTTATGCGTTATGCGTTATGCGTTATGCTTTATGCGTTATGCGTTACTCCTTATGAGTTATGAGTTATAAGTTATGCGTAATTCGTTATGCGTTATGCGTTATGCTTTATGCGTTATGCGTTATGCGTTATGCGTTATGCGTTATGCGTGATCCATTATGCGTTATGCGTTATGCGTTAGGCGTTATGCGTTATGCGTTATGCGTTATGCGTTATGCGTTATGCGTTATGCGTTATGCGTTATGCGTTATGCGTTATGCGTTATGCGTTATGCGTTATGCGTTATGCTTTATGCGTTATGCTTTACTCCTTATGAGTTATGAGTTATAAGTTATGCGTAATGCGTTATGCTTTATGCGTTATGCGTTATACGTTATGCGTTATGCGTTATGCGTTATGCGTTATGCGTTATGCGTTATGCGTTATGCGTTATGCGTTATGCGTGATCCGACATGCGTTATGCATTTTGCGTTATGCGTTATTCGATATGAGTAATGAGTTATAAGTTATGCGTAATGCGTTATGCCTTATGCGTTATGCATTATGCTTTATCCGTTATGCGTTATGCGTTATGCTTTATGCGTTATGCGTTATGCGTTATGAGTAATGAGTTATAAGTTATGCGTTATGCGTTATTCGTTATGAGTAATGAGTTATAAGTTATGCGTTATGCGTGATCCGTTATGCGTTAGGCGTTATGGGTTTTCCGGTGTTCGTTATGCGTTGTGCATTATGCGTTATGCGTTATGAAGTATGGGTCATGGTTTATGCATTATGCGTTGTGCGCTATACGTTTGCGTTATGCGTTATGCGTTATGCGTTATACGGTATGCGTTATGCGTTATACGTTATGCGTTATGCGTTATGCGTTATGCGTTATGCGTTATGCATTATGCGTTATACGTTATGCGTTATGCGTTATACGTTATACGTTATGCGTTATGCGTTTTGCGTTATGGGTTATGCGTTATGCGTTATGGTTATGCGTTATGCGTTATGCGTTATGCGTTATGCGTTATGCGTTATGCGTTATACGTTATGCGTTATGCGTTATGCGTTATGCGTTATGCGTTGTGCGTTATACGTTTGCGTTATGCGTTATGCGTTATGCTTTATGCGTTATGCGTTATGCGTTATGCGTTATGCGTTATGCGTTATGCGTTATGCGTTATGCGTTATGCGTTATGCGTTATGCGTTATGCGTTATGCGTTATGCGTTATGCGTTATGCGTTATGCATTATGCGTTATGCGTTATGATTTATGCGTTATGCGTTACGCTTTATGCGTTATGCATTATGCGTTATTCGTTATGCGATATGCGTTATGCGTTATGCGTTATTCGTTATGCGTTATGCGTTATGCGTTATGCGTTATGCGTTATGCGTTATGCGTTATGCGTTATGCGTTATGCGTTATGCGTGCTCCGTTATGCGTTAAGCGTTATGCGTTATGCGTTATGCGTTATGCGTTATGCGTTTTGCGTTATGCGTTTTGCGTTATGCGTTATGCGCTATGCGTTGTGCGTTATAAGTTTGCGTCATGCGTTATGCGTTATGCTTTATACTTTATGCGTTATGCGTTATGCGTTATGCGTTATGCGTTATGGATTATGCGTTATGGATTGTTCGTTATGCTTTATGCGTTGGGCGTTATACGTATGCGTTATGCGTTATGCGTTATGCGTTATGCGTTATGCTTTATGCGTTATGCTTTATGCGTTATGCGTTATACGGTATGCGTTATGCGTTATGCGTTATGCGTTATTCGTTATGAGTAATGAGTTATAAGTTATGCGTTATGCGTTATGCGTTATGCGTTATGCGTTATGCATTATGCGTTATGCGTTATGCGTTATGCGTAATGCGTTATGCGTTATGCGTTATGCGTTATGCTTTATGCGTTATGCGTTGTGCGTTATGCTTTATGCGTTATGCGTTACTCCTTATGAGTTATGAGTTATAAGTTATGTGTTTCGATCTTCGTTGGTTTCCAGCACGTGGAAACTTGAACTCGCGATCTTTGGTTTGTAAAAGGTCGGAAAAAGAAATAGCACGAATTTGGGAGAGCGTTTAGTTCGGTTTTTATTTATCCGCAGTCACTCGCGGCACGAAGGATTACTTTTACACCGTTTTCGGCTTGTCTCGATCGGCAGAGACAAGAATTGAGCGCGTGTAAAGACAATAAATCGTTCCGCTAATTCGCAGAAGAGAGATCACAAAGACAAGACGCGCGATTCGATCAGCTGGTGTGTATATACAGTCGTCGTTGATCGTTCCCCTCACCGCGCACCCCGAACTACTCGGTCCGCCCGAAGTGTGCGGAGAAGGACCGACGAACAGCGACGACGGCTGAATCCACGTTACAGGTGACTTTCGGCAATTTTCAAAACATCTATAACGGCAAATCGTGCGAGTACAATCGTATACTCGCACAACGATGCCGGCAAGTGAATTTTAATCGAACATACCGCCCGCCTCGTTGTCGGGTCGGCAACGAAAGAATACATACAATGTTTACAGAAACAACTCTACCCGTTAGATTGGATATAACAAAGATTTGACAGACAATTGAACGGTATATGGTTAGATACAATATACAATGTCGAACAATACAAAATGCACGACTTTCAGTGCGTCGAAGCACCGCCCGCCGTGAGAAGAGTCACGGTTCCTCGCGGGGGGGTTCCTCTGCCGGAATGAGCGGTACGAGGCGTTGAATGGCCCTGGTGGTGGTGCGAGTAGCAGTTTTCACGGCAGCTACGCGAACTCGTCCGTCAGAACCTCGATGCACCTCGACGACTCGTCCGAGCGGCCATTTCGTGGGTGGCGCGAGGTCGTCCTTCAGCAGTACGATGTCTCCGACCGCAAGATTCGCCCGTGCCTTTTGCCACTTCGGCAGGGTTTGTAACTGGCTCAAGTACTCGGTGCGCCATCGCTGCCAGAAACCCTCCAGAAGTCTAGATACTAGGTTCCACCTTCGATTGTCAGCGTCGTACGTGAATTCATCACCTGGTTCTGGAACTGCACACAACGAAGAAGCATTGATTAAATGGTTCGGCGTGAGGAAAGAGGGATCATTCGGATCATCGGACAAGGCGGTAAGGGGTCGAGAATTTAGGCAAGCTTCCACTTGACACAGTAAAGTGGAAAGTTCCTCGAAGGTGAGGTGTTGGTCCCCTATCGTGCGTCGCAAATGCCTCTTCGACGACTTTACGGCCGCTTCCCAGAGGCCACCGAAATGAGGGGAGTACGGCGGTATGAAACTCCACTCTGTCCCGTCGGCAGCCAGCAACTCCGCTGTTTCCTTGTAGAACGTCGATGCGGCATTGAACATACGTTTCAGAAGTTGGTCGGCACCTCTGAACGTCGTAGCGTTGTCGCTCAGCAGCCGTGTACATTTTCCGCGTCGAGCTACGAAGCGCTTGAAGGCGGCAATGAAGGAAGCTGAGGACAAATCGGACACTACGTCCAAGTGAACAGCCTTCGTGCATAAGCACACGAAGACGGCAATGTACCCCTTGGTGGTACGTTGGCCCCTCGCTCTCGTCATGAGCATCGTGATAGGGCCGGCATAGTCGACTCCGCTGACGGAAAACGCCCTCGCTGGTTGCACTCGTGGGGCAGGTAGCATGCCCATCTGCTGTTTACCAGTGAGTCCTTGGAGCCGAGAGCAAGTAACGCAACTCTTGATGATTTGCTTCACCATTGCCTTGTCTCGCGGAATCCAGTGGTGGAGCCGGAGCGTCGCCCGAGTCAATGCCACTCCGCCATGGAGCGTCCGACGGTGAACAGACCTAATCAGCAGGATTGCCAATGGAGATGTTCGGTCGATGATCACCGGGTGTCTTTGTTCGAAAGACACCGCTGCGTGGTCCAGTCGTCCTCCCACTCGCAGAACTCCTTGACAATCTATAAACGGACGAAGAGAAACTAGAGTCGAGGTCGATTTAACGCTCTTACCCTTCTCCAGCGATTCCAGTTCGTCGCTGAAATTGTCAGCCTGGCTCATTCGGTGGACGCTCACCCATGCCTCATCGATTTCGGTAGCGGTCAAGAACCCACAGCGCGGTGTACGGGTGGGGCGAGCGTTATTTGCGAAACGTCGCATGTACGCCGTCACTCGTATCAACCTTACCGCTGAAGAGAATCGAAACGAATCCCAGGGCGACTCAAAGACGGCTCGCAGGCTAGGATTCTCGTTAGGCTTTGGTTTCATGACTGTTGTCGTCGCCACAGTCACTCTGCGCTCCGGAGCCTCATTCTCGTCGACCTGCAATGTGCCAGGCCAGTCTTCCTGAGGGCCCGATAGCCACGGGGGGCCAGTCCACCAGAGGTCATCGACGACCAATGTCTGAGCTGGAATCCCACGCGTGGCGAGATCTGCCGGATTTTCGTGCGTCCTCGTGTGTCGCCACTCAACGTCCGGCAGCAGGCGCTGGATTTCGGCAACCCTATGCGCCACAAACGGTTTCCACCTGGAAGCATGAGATCTTACCCAGGCTAGAACGACAGATGCATCGGTCCACGCATGCATCGTCACATTGTGAGGCCGCAACGAATCTCCTACTGCTTTCAGCAATCGGGCCAAAAGTAGAGCACCGCACAGCTCCAATCTGGGAATGCTCTGCGGCTTCGTCGGAGCGACCTTCGTCTTCGCCATCAGTAGGTGCGTCTCGGCCTTCGCACCGGTAACCGGCACCCTAATGAAGACAGCGGCAGAATATGCTCTTTCCGAGGCATCACTGAACCCGTGCAGCTCGACACGGTCGTTGATCGCCACTCGGTAGCCAATCCATCTCGAAACGGTGATTCGATCGGTCCTTTCCATCTCGAATCGAATCTGATTCCATCGGTCGGAAAACGGAGAAGACAGCGACTCATCCCACGACAGTCCAGACAACCAGAGGTCCTGCAGCAAGATTTTTGCAGCTACGGTAATCGGAGACAACCAGCCCAATGGGTCAAAGAGACTGGCCGTCTCAGATAAGACCAATCGCTTGGTCCATCGATGTCCTGGGGCGGCAGTCATGAGCTTCGGGGCCGCAAGTGACAGCGTATCGTTCGCTGTCCTCCACCTAAGACCCAGTGCTCCTGTTTCCTGGTGACCCTGTAACAATTCAACAAAACCGGAGCTCGACGGCAAATAATTTGTTGCCCACTTATCCAACGGGAATCCGCCCGCCGTCAAGATGTCCGTGAGCTGACGTCGCGCCTCCTCTGCGTCGTCGAGGTCATCTCCTCCAGCCAGAATATCGTCGACATACGAATTCGAACGGAGCATCGCTGCACCCCGCGGATATCGAGCCTTCTCATCGTCGGCAAGCTGGAGCAGCACTCTTGTGGCGAGGTACGGGGCCGACGTCGTGCCGTAGGTCACCGTTGTCAAGCGAAAATCTCGTACTTCTTCGCTTGGATGGTTTCTCCAGACGATCCTCTGCCAGTCTCTGTCCTCTGGATGCACCTTGATCTGACGAAACATTTTTACGATGTCCGTAGAAAAGGCGTATCGATGGAGTCGCCACCTCGTTATGATGGCCCAGAGGTCCGTTTGGAGCTTCGGTCCGGTGGCTAGGTAATCGTTAAAAGTGCTACCTCGGCCTGAAGTATATGAGCCATTGAAAACGACTCTTATCTTCTTGGTAGCTCCATTTTCCCGCCACACGGCATGATGCGGAAGGTAATTCTCCCCCCCGCCAGTCGAGTGCCTCGAGACTAACTCCATGTGACCAAGCCGTTCGTACTCCTCCAAAAATTCGGAATATTTTTGTCGAAGCATTTCGTCCTTCTCTCGTCGCCTTTCGGAAGAGACGAGCAATCGAACGGCAATTGTTCGCGGAACCCCGACATCGCTGCTCGGGGTGGAAGTGAACGGCAAACGCACAACGTAACGTCCTTCCTGGTCTCGACTGTGCGTATCCTTGAAATGTCGTTCGCACTCCTCATCCTGAGGCGAGCTTATCGGTCTCGTCGGCATTTCTTCTAGTTCCCAAAACCTCTGCCAATCGTCGCGAGGTTCTCGAGCAGGCTGAACTAGCAAGGATCGCACTCGGCATTCAGTACCACCAGTCCTCGCGGATGTGGTGGTGCCCATCGGTGCCCAGCCGAAGGGCGTCCGTACAATCGGTGGAGTACCCGTTGGTCCGATTCGATTCTCGAGGAGGAGATGCCCACACGCATCTGCCCCTAACAGCAATTCCACCCTATTCGGAGAGCGGAAGCCTTCGTCGGCCAACGGAAGTCCGCGAAGATGAGTCCACTTCTCATCATTAATTTCTACCGCCGGCGTCGGAGCGGTAATTTTTCGCGTCACCAATGCGTTCAACGAGAGTTCGAAAGTGGGGTCGCGACTGGACGCGAGCAACACGGATACTTCGTGACGTACCGTACCCACATTAATTTCCTGGTATCCCGTTAAATGCACTTCCACGTTTCTGCGCGGCAGGCGTAACGCTTGTACGATTTCATCGGTGACGAACGATGTCTCGGACCCTGGATCGAGTAACGCGCGCGCGAAAACACTGCGACCGCTCGCGGATTTTAATTGAACGCGCGCGGTGGCCAACAACACAACGCGACTTGCTCGGAAAGTATTTACCGAGCTCGTGCTTGGCTTCGCGAGAGATGCATTCGGAAACGCTTCATGAAGTGAAGTATGGTGGTGACCGTCGCACACAATACATCGGTAAGACGATGAACAATCCGCGAGCAAATGTTTTCCCGAAAAGCACGACACACACAGCTTGGAGCGGTAGACGAAATTTTTTCGTTCCTGTGCACCAAGGGATTTGAACTGGCTGCAGTGCCCTAATTGGTGGTTTTCTGAGCACATCGGACATTTTCGGGCGGGATTGCCTTTCGCGGAGGACCCTTTTGTCATTTGAACCGTCATGGCCGTCCTCTTCTCTGACCTTCGCGACTCCTCTCGTGGTGTCGTTGGCTCACTCGTTGAACCTTTTGACGAGGCCAGAGCATGAATTTGAGATTCGAGGAAGGTTTGAATCTCTTCAAATGACGGCATGACCGCCGGATCCGGATACGCCTTCTCCCAGTCCAGGCGAGTCGTCGAGTCCAGTTTTCTCACCAGAAGCGTGACAAACCAATCGTCCCACGTCTCGACAGGCTTCTTCAACGCGGCCAGAGCATCCCGCGCTTGGCAAAACTCATCGAGGACCCGGGTGAACTCTTCCAGCGTCGCTCGTTTGATCGCCGGACAGTCCAGAAGTCTTCCGATGTGAGCATTGGTCAGTACGCGAATGCTTCCGAAGCGACGTTCGAGTGCCGCCCACGCCGTCGCATAATTGGCATCGGTGAGAGACGTACGCGCGATGACTTTGGCGGCCGCGCCGGTGAGGTTCGCCTTCAGGTATTGCAGGCGCTGGACATCCTGTAGCCGTTTCGCTTTGTGAATCGAAGCGCGAAACGAGTCACGGAACTCTTCCCATTTTAGAAAATCACCCGAAAACTTCTCAATATTGAGGGTCGGCAGCCTGGGCCCCGTGGTCCAGTCCGAGCATGAGTCTGAAGATTCGTCTTCCCCTGTTGCTGTTGCGGCAGCGGGATTCAGTTTTTCCAATCTTTCCGACAATTCAGTCGAATTCTGGAGATACGCTTGTTCGGCTTCATCGTATAGCCTTTCCTTTCGGTAGTTACTGGTAGGGAAATCAATCATCGCCGACATCGCACGATGATTTTCGGCAAAATCACGCCAGTAACAATCAAGCAACGAAATCCTCTTTTGTAGTGCAATCGCGGTGAGTTTCGAGGCTCCTATTTTATCCGTATTGACAATGAAATTCTTGATTCGGACAATGAGGTCTTCTTGGATTAGAGCCCTGTCACTAAACGTTTGCGACATCGTTACGGCAGTTAGATTTCAAACGGAGCGGAGAAAACAAAACTGTTCAAGCGCGAAAGAGAACAAAGGCACGTTGCGCGTATCGCGGTAAACACTTGATTCGAACTGTTCGATCAACGGTAACGATTCGACCGAAGGTCACGGAATTTCGAATCCGTAACGGTTCGCCACGCGGTCTCGTTACAGTTTTTCGCGAACGAACGCACAAATTCTATTCGTAGAATTCGCGATTCACTCTCTCCTGCAGATGCTTCCTGCTGGTCCGCGACGTGACCCCAGGCGATGCTCGATGCACTCGCGATTCACTCGAGGAAACAACAGGATCGAAGCAACGCGGAACACGCGACGATGCACAGAATTCTTCGTAATTCTGCGGCGGATAAATCTCAACGATGGAATGGAGCACTCGTTACACTCTATTCCCGGGTTTCGGCACCAAATGTTTCGATCTTCGTTGGTTTCCAGCACGTGGAAACTTGAACTCGCGATCTTTGGTTTGTAAAAGGTCGGAAAAAGAAATAGCACGAATTTGGGAGAGCGTTTAGTTCGGTTTTTATTTATCCGCAGTCACTCGCGGCACGAAGGATTACTTTTACACCGTTTTCGGCTTGTCTCGATCGGCAGAGACAAGAATTGAGCGCGTGTAAAGACAATAAATCGTTCCGCTAATTCGCAGAAGAGAGATCACAAAGACAAGACGCGCGATTCGATCAGCTGGTGTGTATATACAGTCGTCGTTGATCGTTCCCCTCACCGCGCACCCCGAACTACTCGGTCCGCCCGAAGTGTGCGGAGAAGGACCGACGAACAGCGACGACGGCTGAATCCACGTTACAGGTGACTTTCGGCAATTTTCAAAACATCTATAACGGCAAATCGTGCGAGTACAATCGTATACTCGCACAACGATGCCGGCAAGTGAATTTTAATCGAACATTATGCTTTATGCGTTATGCGTTATGCGTTATGCGTTATGCGTTATGCGTGATCCGACATGCGTTATGCATTTTGCGTTATGCGTTATTCGTTATGAGTTATGAGTTATAAGTTATGCGTAATGCGTTATGCGTTATGCGTTATGCGTTATGCGTTATGCGTTATGCGTTATGCGTTATGCGTTATGCGTTATGCGTTATGCGTTATGCGTTATGCGTTATGATTTATGCGTTATGCGTTATGCGTTATGCGTTATGCGTTATGCTTTATGCGTTATGCGTTACTCCTTATGAGTTATGAGTTATAAGTTATGCGTAATTCGTTATGCGTTATGCGTTATGCTTTATGCGTTATGCGTTATGCGTTATGCGTTATGCGTTATGCGTTATGCGTGATCCATTATGCGTTATGCGTTATGCGTTAGGCGTTATGCGTTATGCGTTATGCGTTATGCGTTATGCGTTATGCGTTATGCGTTATGCGTTATGCGTTATGCGTTATGCGTTATGCTTTATGCGTTATGCGTTACTCCTTATGAGTTATGAGTTATAAGTTATGCGTAATGCGTTATGCTTTATGCGTTATGCGTTATACGTTATGCGTTAT
>CAKAJA020000747.1:0-27712 GCA_916610235.2 Lasioglossum morio | reverse complement strand
TATGCGTCATGCATCAAGCCTTATGCGGTAACGTTATGCGTTATGCGTTTTGCGTTATACGTTATGCAATATGCGTAATGCGTTATGCGTTATGTGTTATACTTTATGCGTTATGCGTTATGTGTTATACTTTATGCGTTATGCGTTATGCGTTATTCGTTATGCGTTATGCGTTATGCGTTATGCGTTATGCGTTATGCGTTATGCGTTATGCGATATGCGTTATGCGTTATGCGTTATGCGTTATGCGTTATGCGTTATGCGTTATTCGTTATGCGTTATGCGTTATGCGTTATGCGTTATGCGTTATGCGTTATGCGTTATGCGTTATGCGTTATGCGTTATGCGTTATGCGTTATGCGTTATGCGTTATGCGTTATGCGTTATGCGTTATGCGTTATGCGTTATGCGTTATGCGTTATGCGTTATGCGTTATGCGTTATGCGTTATGCGTTATGCGTTATGCGTTATGCGTTATGCGTTATGCGTTATGCGTTGTGCGTTATAAGTTTGCGTTATGCGTTATGCGTTATGCGTTATGCGGTATGCGTTATGCTTTATGCGTTATGCGTTATGTGTTATTCGTTATGCTTTATGCGTTATGCTTTATGCGTTATGCGTGATCCGTTAAGCGTTAGGCGTTATGCGTTATGCGTTAACGTTATGAGTTATGCCTTATGCGTTATGCGTTATGGGTTATGCGTTATGTGTTATGCGATATACGTTATGCGTTATGCGTTATGCGTTATGCGTTATGCGTTATGCGTTATGCGTTATACGTTGTACGTTATGCGTGATGCGTTATGTTTTATGCGATATGCGTTATGCGTTATGCGTTATGCGTTATGCGTGATGCGTTATGCGTAATGCGTTATGCGTTATGTGTTATACTTTATGCGTCATGCGTAATGCGTTATGCGTTATGCGTTATGCGTTATGCGTTATGCGTTATGCGTTATGCGTTATGCGTTATGCGTTCTGCGTTATGCGTTATGCGTTATGCGTTATGCGTTATGCGTTATGCGTCATGCGTTATGCGTTATGCGTTATGCGTTATGCGTTGTGCGTTATAAGTTTGCGTTATGCGTTATGCGTTATGCGTTATGCTTTATGCGTTATGCGTTATGCGTTATGCGTTAACGTTATGAGTTATGCCTTATGCGTTATGCGTTATGGGTTATGCGTTATGTGTTATGCGATATACGTTATGCGTTATGCGTTATGCGTTATGCGTTATGCGTTATGCGTTATGCGTTATGCGTTATGCGTTATACGTTGTACGTTATGCGTGATGCGTTATGTTTTATGCGATATGCGTTATGCGTTATGCGTTATGCGTTATGCGTTATGCGTGATGCGTTATGCGTAATGCGTTATGCGTTATGTGTTATACTTTATGCGTCATGCGTAATGCGTTATGCGTTATGCGTTATGCGTTATGCGTTATGCGTTATGCGTTATGCGTTATGCGTTATGCGTTATGCGTTATGCGTTATGCGTTATGCGTTATGCGTTATGCGTTATGCGTTATGCGTTATGCGTTTGGCGTTATGCGTTATGCGTTATGCGTTATGCGTTATGCGTTATGCGTTATGCGTTATGCGTTATGCGTTATGCGTTATGCGTTATGCGTTGTGCGTTATAAGTTTGCGTTATGCGTTATGCGTTATGCGTTATGCTTTATGCGTTATGCGTTATGCGTTATGCGTTATGCGTTATGCGTTATGCGTTATGCATTATGCGTTATGCGTTTTGCGTTATACGTTATGAGTTATGCGTTATGCGTTATGCGATATGCGTCATGCATCAAGCCTTATGCGGTAACGTTATGCGTTATGCGTTTTGCGTTATACGTTATGCAATATGCGTAATGCGTTATGCGTTATGTGTTATACTTTATGCGTTATGCGTTATGTGTTATACTTTATGCGTTATGCGTAATGCGTTATGCGTTATGCGTTGTGCGTTATGCGTTATGCTTTATGCGTTATGCGTTATGCGTTATGCGTTATGCGTTATGCGTTATGCGTCATGCGTTATGCGTTATGCGTTATGCGTTATGCATTTTGCATTATGCGCTATGCGTTATGCGTTATGCGTTATGCGTTATGCATTATGCGTTGTGCGTTATACGTTTGCGTTGTGCGTTATGCGTTATGCGTTATGTGTTATGCGTTATGCGTTATGCGTTATGCGTTACGCATTATGCGTTATGCGTTATGCGTTATGCGTTATACGGTATGCGTTATGCGGTATACGTTATGCGTTATGCGGTATGCGATATGCGTTATGCGTTATGCGTTATGCGTTATGCGTTATGCGTTATGCGTTATACGTTATGCGTTATGCGTTATGCGTGATCCGTTATGTGTTAGGCGATATACGTTTTGCGGTATTCGTTATGCGTTATGCGTTATGCGTTATCCGTTGTTCGTTATGCGTTATGCGTTGTGCGTTATACGTTTGCGTTATGCGTTAGGCGTTATGCGTTATGCGTTAACGTTATGAGTTATGCCTTATGCGTTATGCGTTATGGGTTATGCGTTATGTGTTATGCGATATACGTTATGCGTTATGCGTTATGCGTTATGCGTTATGCGTTATGCGTTATGCGTTATGCGTTATGTGTTATGCGTTATGCGTTATGCGTTATGCGTTATGCGTTATGCGCTATGCGTTATGCGTTATGCGTTATGCGTTATGCGTTATGCGTTATGCGTTATGCGTTATGCGTTATGCGTTATGCGTTATGCGTTATGCGTTATGCGTTATGCGTTATGTGTTATGCGTTATGCGTTATGCGTTATGCGTTATGCGTTATGCGCTATGCGTTATGCGTTATGTGTCATACTTTATGCGTTATGCGTAATGCGTTATGCGTTATGCGTTATGCGTTATGCCTTATGCGTTATGCGTTATGCGTTATGCGTTATGCGTTATGCGTTATGCGTTATGCGTTATGCGTTATGCGTTATGCGTTATGCGTTATGCGTTTTGCGTTATGCGTTATGCGTTATGCGTTATGCGTTATGTGTTATGCGTTATGCGTTATGCGTTATGCGTTATGCGTTATGCGTTATGCGTTATGCGTTATGCGTTATGCGTTATGCGTTATGCGTTATGCGTTATGCGTTGTGCGTTATAAGTTTGCGTTATGCGTTATGCGTTATGCGTTATGCTTTATGCGTTATGCGTTATGCGTTATGCGTTATGCGTTATGCGTTATGCGTTATGCGTTATGCGTTATGCATTATGCGTTATGCGTTTTGCGTTATACGTTATGAGTTATGCGTTATGCGTTATGCGATATGCGTCATGCATCAAGCCTTATGTGGTAACGTTATGCGTTATGCGTTTTGCGTTATACGTTATGCAATATGCGTAATGCGTTATGCGTTATGTGTTATACTTTATGCGTTATGCGTTATGTGTTATACTTTATGCGTTATGCGTAATGCGTTATGCGTTATGCGTTATGCGTTATGCGTTATGCTTTATGCGTTATGCGTTATGCGTTATGCGGTATGCGTTATGCGTTATGCGTTATGCGTTATTCGTCATGCGTTATGCGTTATGCGTTATGCGTTATGCATTTTGCATTATGCGGAATGCGTTATGCGTTATGCGTTATGCGTTATGCATTATGCGTTGTGCGTTATACGTTTGCGTTGTGCGTTATGCGTTATGCGTTATGTGTTATGCGTTATGCGTTATGCGTTATGCGTTATGCGTTATACCTTATGCGTTATGCGTTATGCGTGATCCGTTATGTGTTAGGCGATATACGTTTTGCGGTATTCGTTATGCGTTATGCGTTATGCGTTATCCGTTGTTCGTTATGCGTTATGCGTTGTGCGTTATACGTTTGCGTTATGCGTTAGGCGTTATGCGTTATGCGTTAACGTTATGCGTAATGCCTTATGCGTTATGCGTTATGGGTTATGCGTTATGTGTTATGCGATATACGTTATGCGTTATGCGTTATGCGTTATGCGTTATACGTTGTACGTTATGCTTTATGCGTTATGTTTTATGCGATATGCGTTATGCGTTATGCGTTATGCGTTATGCGTTATGCGTTATGCGTTATGCGTTATGCGTTATGCGTTATGCGTTATGCGTTATGCGTTATGCGATAGGCGTTATGCGTTATGCGTTAACGTTATGCGTTATGCCTTATGCGTTATGCGTTATGGGTTATGCGTTATGTGATATGCGATATACGTTATGCGTTATGCGTTATGCGTTATGCGTTAGGCGTTATGCGTTATGCGTTAGGCGTTATGGGTTTTCCGGTGTTCGTTATGCGTTGTGCATTATGCGTTAGGCGTTATACGTTATGCGTTATGCGTTATGCTTTATGCGTTATGCGTTATGCGTTATGCGTTATGCTTTATGCGTTATGCGTTATGCTTTATGCGTTATGCATTAGGCGTTATGCGTTATGCGTTAGGCGTTATGGGTTTTCCGGTGTTCGTTATGCGTTGTGCATTATGCGTTAGGCGTTATGAAGTATGGGTTATGGTTTATGCGTTATGCGTTGTGCGTTATGCGTGATGCGTTATGCGTTATTCGTTATGCGTTATGCGTTATGCTTTATGCGTTATGCGTTATGCGTTATGCGTTATGCGTTATGCTTTATGCGTTATGCGTTATGCTTTATGCGTTATGCATTAGGCGTTATGCGTTATGCGTTAGGCGTTATGGGTTTTCCGGTGTTCGTTATGCGTTGTGCATTATGCGTTAGGCGTTATGAAGTATGGGTTATGGTTTATGCGTTATGCGTTGTGCGCTATACGTTTGCGTTATGCGTTATGCGTTATACGTTATGCGTTATGCTTTATGCGTGATCCGTTATGTGTTAGGCGATATACGTTTTGCGGTATTCGTTATGCGTTATGCGTTATGCGTTATCCGTTGTTCGTTATGCATTATGCGTTGTGCGTTATACGTTTGCGTTATGCATTATGCGTTATGCGTTATACGGTATGCGTTATGCGTTATACGTTATGCGTTATGCGTTATGCGATATGCGTTATGTGTTATGCGTTATGCATTATGCTTTATGCGTTATGCGTTATGAGTTACACGTTATGCGTTATTCGATATGCGTTATGCGTTATGCGTTATGCGTTATGCGTTATGCGTGATTCGTTATGCGTTAAGCATTATGCGTTTTGCTGTATTCGTTATGCGTTGTGCGTTATACGTTTGCGTTATGCGTTATGCGTTATACGGTTTGCGTTATGCGTTATACGTTATGCGTTATGCGTTATGCGATATGCGTTATGCGTTATGCGTTATGCGTTATGCATTATGCTTTATGCGTTATGCGTTATGCGTTATGCGTTATGCTTTATGCGTTATGCGTTATGTGTTATACTTTATGCGTTATGCGTAATGCGTTATGCGTTATGCGTTATGCGTTATGCGTTATGCGTTATGCGTTATGCGTTATGCGTTATGCGTTATGCGTTATGCGTTATGCGTTATGCGTTGTGCGTTATAAGTTTGCGTTATGCGTTATGCGTTATGCGTTATGCTTTATGCGTTATGCGTTATGCGTTATGCGTTATACGTTATGCGTTATGCGTGATCCGTTATGTGTTAGGCGATATACGTTTTGCGGTATTCGTTATTCGATATGCGTTATGCGTTATGCGTTATGCGTTATGCGTTATGCGTGATCCGTTATGCGTTAAGCATTATGCGTTTTGCTGTATTCGTTATGCGTTGTGCGTTATACGTTTGCGTTATGCGTCAAGCGTTATGCGTTATACGGTATGCGTTATGCGTTATACGTTATGCGTTATGCGTTATGCGATATGCGTTATGCGTTATGCGTTATGCGTTATACGTTGTACGTTATGCGTTATGCGATATGCGTCATGCATCAAGCCTTATGCGGTAACGTTATGCGTTATGCGTTTTGCGTTATACGTTATGCAATATGCGTAATGCGTTATGCGTTATGTGTTATACTTTATGCGTTATGTGTTATGCGTTATGCGTTATGCGTTATGCGTTATGCGTTATGCGCTATGCGTTATGCGTTATGTGTCATACTTTATGCGTTATGCGTAATGCGTTATGCGTTATGCGTTATGCGTTATGCGTTAAGCGTTATGCGTTATGCGTTATGCGTTATGCGTTATGCGTTATGCGTTATGCGTTATGCGTTATGCGTTATGCGTTATGCGTTATGCGTTATGCGTTTTGCGTTATGCGTTATGCGTTATGCGTTATGCGTTATGCGTTATGCGTTTTGCGTTATGCGTTATGCGTTATGCGTTATGCGTTATGCATTATGCGTTATGCGTTTTGCGTTATACGTTATGAGTTATGCGTTATGCGTTATGCGATATGCGTCATGCATCAAGCCTTATGCGGTAACGTTATGCGTTATGCGTTTTGCGTTATACGTTATGCAATATGCGTAATGCGTTATGCGTTATGTGTTATACTTTATGCGTTATGCGTTATGTGTTATACTTTATGCGTTATGCGTAATGCGTTATGCGTTATGCGTTATGCGTTATGCGTTATGCTTTATGCGTTATGCCTTATGCGTTATGCGGTATGCGTTATGCGTTATGCGTTATGCGTTATGCGTTATACGGTATGCGTTATGCGTTATACGTTATGCGTTATGCGGTATGCGATATGCGTTATGCGTTATGCGTTATGCGTTATGCGTTATGCGTTATGCGTTATGCGTTATACCTTATGCGTTATGCGTTATGCGTGATCCGTTATGTGTTAGGCGATATACGTTTTGCGGTATTCGTTATGCGTTATGCGTTATGCGTTATCCGTTGTTCGTTATGCGTTATGCGTTGTGCGTTATACGTTTGCGTTATGCGTTAGGCGTTATGCGTTATGCGTTACCGTTATGCGTTATGCCTTATGCGTTATGCCTTATGCGTTATGCGTTATGCGTTATGCGTTATGCGTGATTCGTTATGCGTTAAGCATTATGCGTTTTGCTGTATTCGTTATGCGTTATACGTTATGCGTTATGCGTTATGCGATATGCGTTATGTGTTATGCGTTATGCATTATGCGTTATGCGTTATGAGTTACACGTTATGCGTTATTCGATATGCGTTATGCGTTATGCGTTATGCGTTATGCGTTATGCGTTATGCGTGATTCGTTATGCGTTAAGCATTATGCGTTTTGCTGTATTCGTTATGCGTTGTGCGTTATACGTTTGCGTTATGCGTTATGCGTTATACGGTTTGCGTTATGCGTTATACGTTATGCGTTATGCGTTATGCGATATGCGTTATGCGTTATGCGTTATGCGTTATGCGTTATGCTTTATGCGTTATGCGTTATGCGTTATGCTTTATGCGTTATGCGTTATGTGTTATACTTTATGCGTTATGCGTAATGCGTTATGCGTTATGCGTTATGCGTTATGCGTTATGCGTTATGCGTTATGCGTTATGCGTTATGCGTTATGCGTTATGCGTTGTGCGTTATAAGTTTGCGTTATGCGTTATGCGTTATGCGTTATGCTTTATGCGTTATGCGTTATGCGTTATGCGTTATGCGTTATACGTTATGCGTTATGCGTTATGCGTGATCCGTTATGTGTTAGGCGATATACGTTTTGCGGTATTCGTTATGCGTTATGCGTTATCCGTTGTTCGTTATGCGTTATGCATTATGCTTTATGCGTTATGCGTTATGAGTTACACGTTATGCGTTATTCGATATGCGTTATGCGTTATGCGTTATGCGTTATGCGTGATCCGTTATGCGTTTAGCATTATGCGTTTTGCTGTATTCGTTATGCGTTGTGCGTTATACGTTTGCGTTATGCGTCAAGCGTTATGCGTTATACGGTATGCGTTATGCGTTATACGTTATGCGTTATGCGTTATGCGATATGCGTTATGCGTTATGCGTTATGCGTTATGCGTTATACGTTGTACGTTATGCGTTATGCGATATGCGTCATGCATCAAGCCTTATGCGGTAACGTTATGCGTTATGCGTTTTGCGTTATACGTTATGCAATATGCGTAATGCGTTATGCGTTATGTGTTATACTTTATGCGTTATGCGTTATGTGTTATACTTTATGCGTTATGCGTAATGCGTTATGCGTTATGCGTTATGCGTTATGCGTTATGCGTTAACGTTATGCGTTATGCCTTATGCGTTATGCGTTATGGGTTATGCGTTATGTGTTATGCGATATACGTTATGCGTTATGCGTTATGCGTTATACGTTGTACGTTATGCTTTATGCGTTATGTTTTATGCGATATGCGTTATGCGTTATGCGTTATGCGTTATGCGTTATGCGTTATGCGTTATGCGTTATGCGTTATGCGTTAGGCGTTATGCGTTATGCGTTAACGTTATGCGTTATGCCTTATGCGTTATGCGTTATGGGTTATGCGTTATGTGATATGCGATATACGTTATGTGTTATGCGTTGTGCGTTATGCGTTATGCGTTATGCGTTATGCGTTATGCGTTATGCGTTATGCGTTATACGTTGTACGTTATGCTTTATGCGTTATGTTTTATGCGATATGCGTTATGCGTTATGCGTTATGCGTTATGCGTTATGCGTTATGCTTTATGCGTTATGCGTTATGCGTTATGCGTTATGCTCTATGCGTTATGCGTTATGCTTTATGCGTTATGCATTAGGCGTTATGCGTTATGCGTTAGGCGTTATGGGTTTTCCGGTGTTCGTTATGCGTTGTGCATTATGCGTTAGGCGTTATGAAGTATGCGTTAATGGTTTATGCGTTATGCGTTGTGCGCTATACGTTTGCGTTATGCGTTATGCGTTATACGTTATGCGTTATGCTTTATGCGTGATCCGTTATGTGTTAGGCGATATACGTTTTGCGGTATTCGTTATGCGTTATGCGTTATGCGTTATCCGTTGTTCGTTATGCATTATGCGTTGTGCGTTATACGTTTGCGTTATGCATTATGCGTTATGCGTTATACGGTATGCGTTATGCGTTATACGTTATGCGTTATGCGTTATGCGATATGCGTTATGTGTTATGCGTTATGCATTATGCTTTATGCGTTATGCGTTATGAGTTACACATTATGCGTTATTCGATATGCGTTATGCGTTATGCGTTATGCGTTATGCGTTATGCGTTATGCGTTATGCGTGATTCGTTATGCGTTAAGCATTATGCGTTTTGCTGTATTCGTTATGCGTTGTGCGTTATACGTTTGCGTTATGCGTTATGCGTTATACGGTTTGCGTTATGCGTTATACGTTATGCGTTATGCGTTATGCGATATGCGTTATGCGTTATGCGTTATGCGTTATGCGTTACGCTTTATGCGTTATGCGTTATGCGTTATGCGTTATGCTTTATGCGTTATGCGTTATGCGTTATGTGTTATACTTTATGCGTTATGCGTAATGCGTTATGCGTTATGCGTTATGCGTTATGCGTTATGTGTTATGCGTTATGCGTTATGCGTTATGCGTTATGCGTTATGCGTTATGCGTTATGCGTTATGCGTTATGCGTTATGCGTTATGCGTTGTGCGTTATAAGTTTGCGTTATGCGTTATGCGTTATGCGTTATGCTTTATGCGTTATGCGTTATGCGTTATGCGTTATACGTTATGCGTTATGCGTTATGCGTGATCCGTTATGTGTTAGGCGATATACGTTTTGCGGTATTCGTTATGCGTTATGCGTTATGCGTTATCCGTTGTTCGTTATGCGTTATGCATTATGCTTTATGCGTTATGCGTTATGAGTTACACGTTATGCGTTATTCGATATGCGTTATGCGTTATGCGTTATGCGTTATGCGTTATGCGTGATCCGTTATGCGTTAAGCATTATGCGTTTTGCTGTATTCGTTATGCGTTGTGCGTTATACGTTTGCGTTATGCGTCAAGCGTTATGCGTTATACGGTATGCGTTATGCGTTATACGTTATGCGTTATGCGTTATGCGATATGCGTTATGCGTTATGCGTTATGCGTAATACGTTGTACGTTATGCGTAATGCGATATGCGTCATGCATCAAGCCTTATGCGGTAACGTTATGCGTTATGCGTTTTGCGTTATACGTTATGCAATATGCGTAATGCGTTATGCGTTATGTGTTATACTTTATGCGTTATGCGTTATGGGTTATACTTTATGCGTTATGCGTAATGCGTTATGCGTTATGCGTTATGCGTTATGCGTTATGCGTTATGCGTTAACGTTATGCGTTATGCCTTATGCGTTATGCGTTATGGGTTATGCGTTATGTGTTATGCGATATACGTTATGCGTTATGCGTTATGCGTTATGCGTTATACGTTGTACGTTATGCTTTATGCGTTATGTTTTATGCGATATGCGTTATGCGTTATGCGTTATGCGTTATGCGTTATGCGTTATGCGTTATGCGTTATGCGTTATGCGTTATGCGTTAGGCGTTATGCGTTATGCGTTAACGTTATGCGTTATGCCTTATGCGTTATGCGTTATGGGTTATGCGTTATGTGATATGCGATATACGTTATGCGTTATGCGATGTGCGTTATGCGTTATGCGTTATGCGTTATGCGTTATGCGTTATGCGTTATACGTTGTACGTTATGCTTTATGCGTTATGTTTTATGCGATATGCGTTATGCGTTATGCGTTATGCGTTATGCGTTATGCGTTATGCGTTATGCGTGATGCGTTATGCGTTATTCGTTATGCGTTATGCGTTATGCGTTATGCTCTATGCGTTATGCGTTATGCGTTATGCGTTATGCTTTATGCGTTATGCGTTATGCTTTATGCGTTATGCATTAGGCGTTATGCGTTATGCGTTAGGCGTTATGGGTTTTCCGGTGTTCGTTATGCGTTGTGCATTATGCGTTAGGCGTTATGAAGTATGGGTTATGGTTTATGCGTTATGCGTTGTGCGCTATACGTTTGCGTTATGCGTTATGCGTTATACGTTATGCGTTATGCTTTATGCGTGATCCGTTATGTGTTAGGCGATATACGTTTTATGGTATTCGTTATGCGTTATGCCTTATGCGTTATCCGTTGTTCGTTATGCATTATGCGTTGTGCGTTATACGTTTGCGTTATGCATTATGCGTTATGCGTTATACGGTATGCGTTATGCGTTATACGTTATGCGTTATGCGTTATGCGATATGCGTTATGTGTTATGCGTTATGCATTATGCTTTATGCGTTATGCGTTATGATGTACACGTTATGCGTTATTCGATATGCGTTATGCGTTATGCGTTATGCGTTATGCGTTATGCGTTATGCGTGATTCGTTATGCGTTAAGCATTATGCGTTTTGCTGTATTCGTTATGCGTTGTGCGTTATACGTTTGCGTTATGCGTTATGCGTTATACGGTTTGCGTTATGCGTTATACATTATGCGTTATGCGTTATGCGATATGCGTTATGCGTTATGCGTTATGCGTTATGCGTTATGCTTTATGCGTTATGCGTTATGCGTTATGCGTTATGCTTTATGCGTTATGCGTTATGTGTTATACTTTATGCGTTATGCGTAATGCGTTATGCGTTATGCGTTATGCGTTATGCGTTATGCGTTATGCGTTATGCGTTATGCGTTATGCGTTATGCGTTATGCGTTATGCGTTGTGCGTTATAAGTTTGCGTTATGCGTTATGCGTTATGCTTTATGCGTTATGCGTTATGCGTTATGCGTTATACGTTATGCGTTATGCGTGATCCGTTATGTGTTAGGCGATATACGTTTTGCGGTATTCGTTATGCGTTATGCGTTATGCGTTATCCGTTGTTCGTTATGCGTTATGCATTATGCTTTATGCGTTATGCGTTATGAGTTACACGTTATGCGTTATTCGATATGCGTTATGCGTTATGCGTTATGCGTTATGCGTTATGCGTTATGCGTGATCCGTTATGCGTTAAGCATTATGCGTTTTGCTGTATTCGTTATGCGTTGTGCGTTATACGTTTGCGTTATGCGTCATGCGTTATGCGTTATACGGTATGCGTTATGCGTTATACGTTATGCGTTATGCGTTATGCGATATGCGTTATGCGTTATGCGTTATGCGTTATACGTTGTTCGTTATGCGTTATGCGATATGCGTCATGCATCAAGCCTTATGCGGTAACGTTATGCGTTATGCGTTTTGCGTTATACGTTATGCAATATGCGTAATGCGTTATGTGTTATGTGTTATACTTTATGCGTTATGCGTTATGTGTTATACTTTATGCGTTATGCGTAATGCGTTATGCGTTATGCGTTATGCGTTATGCGTTATGCGTTATGCGTTATGCGTTATGGGTTATGCGTTATGCGTTATGCGTTATGCGTTATGCGTTATGCGTTATGCGTTCTGCGTTATGCGTTATGCGTTATGCGTTATGCGTTATGCGTTATGCGTTATGCGTTATGCGTTATGCGTTATGCGTTGTGCGTTATAAGTTTGCGTTATGCGTTATGCGTTATGCGTTATGCGGTATGCGTTATGCGGTATGCGTTATGCTTTATGCGTTATGCGTTATGCGTTATGCGTTATGCGTTATGCGTTATGCGTTATGCGTTATGCGATATGCGTCATGCATCAAGCCTTATGCGGTAACGTTATGCGTTATGCGTTTTGCGTTATACGTTATGCAATATGCGTAATGCGTTATGCGTTATGTGTTATACTTTATGCGTTATGCGTTATGTGTTATACTTTATGCGTTATGCGTAATGCGTTATGCGTTATGCGTTATGCGTTATGCGTTATGCTTTATGCGTTATGCCTTATGCGTTATGCGGTATGCGTTATGCGTTATGCGTTATGCGTTATGCGTTATACGGTATGCGTTATGCGTTATACGTTATGCGTTATGCGTTATGCGATATGCGTCATGCATCAAGCCTTATGCGGTAACGTTATGCGTTATGCGTTTTGCGTTATACGTTATGCAATATGCGTAATGCGTTATGCGTTATGTGTTATACTTTATGCGTTATGCGTTATGTGTTATACTTTATGCGTTATGCGTAATGCGTTATGCGTTATGCGTTATGCGTTATGCGTTATGCGTTAACGTTATGCGTTATGCCTTATGCGTTATGCGTTATGGGTTATGCGTTATGTGTTATGCGATATACGTTATGCGTTATGCGTTATGCGTTATGCGTTATACGTTGTACGTTATGCTTTATGCGTTATGTTTTATGCGATATGCGTTATGCGTTATGCGTTATGCGTTATGCGTTATGCGTTATGCGTTATGCGTTATGCGTTATGCGTTAGGCGTTATGCGTTATGCGTTAACGTTATGCGTTATGCCTTATGCGTTATGCGTTATGGGTTATGCGTTATGTGATATGCGATATACGTTATGCGTTATGCGTTGTGCGTTATGCGTTATGCGTTATGCGTTATGCGTTATGCGTTATGCGTTATACGTTGTACGTTATGCTTTATGCGTTATGTTTTATGCGATATGCGTTATGCGTTATGCGTTATGCGTTATGCGTTATGCGTTATGCTTTATGCGTTATGCGTTATGCGTTATGCGTTATGCTCTATGCGTTATGCGTTATGCTTTATGCGTTATGCATTAGGCGTTATGCGTTATGCGTTAGGCGTTATGGGTTTTCCGGTGTTCGTTATGCGTTGTGCATTATGCGTTAGGCGTTATGAAGTATGGGTTAATGGTTTATGCGTTATGCGTTGTGCGCTATACGTTTGCGTTATGCGTTATGCGTTATACGTTATGCGTTATGCTTTATGCGTGATCCGTTATGTGTTAGGCGATATACGTTTTGCGGTATTCGTTATGCGTTATGCGTTATGCGTTATCCGTTGTTCGTTATGCATTATGCGTTGTGCGTTATACGTTTGCGTTATGCATTATGCGTTATGCGTTATACGGTATGCGTTATGCGTTATACGTTATGCGTTATGCGTTATGCGATATGCGTTATGTGTTATGCGTTATGCATTATGCTTTATGCGTTATGCGTTATGAGTTACACGTTATGCGTTATTCGATATGCGTTATGCGTTATGCGTTATGCGTTATGCGTTATGCGTTATGCGTGATTCGTTATGCGTTAAGCATTATGCGTTTTGCTGTATTCGTTATGCGTTGTGCGTTATACGTTTGCGTTATGCGTTATGCGTTATACGGTTTGCGTTATGCGTTATACGTTATGCGTTATGCGTTATGCGATATGCGTTATGCGTTATGCGTTATGCGTTATGCGTTATGCTTTATGCGTTATGCGTTATGCGTTATGCGTTATGCTTTATGCGTTATGCGTTATGTGTTATACTTTATGCGTTATGCGTAATGCGTTATGCGTTATGCGTTATGCGTTATGCGTTATGCGTTATGCGTTATGCGTTATGCGTTATGCGTTATGCGTTATGCGTTATGCGTTATGCGTTGTGCGTTATAAGTTTGCGTTATGCGTTATGCGTTATGCGTTATGCTTTATGCGTTATGCGTTATGCGTTATGCGTTATACGTTATGCGTTATGCGTTATGCGTGATCCGTTATGTGTTAGGCGATATACGTTTTGCGGTATTCGTTATGCGTTATGCGTTATGCGTTATCCGTTGTTCGTTATGCGTTATGCATTATGCTTTATGCGTTATGCGTTATGAGTTACACGTTATGCGTTATTCGATATGCGTTATGCGTTATGCGTTATGCGTTATGCGTTATGCGTTAAGCATTATGCGTTTTGCTGTATTCGTTATGCGTTGTGCGTTATACGTTTGCGTTATGCGTCAAGCGTTATGCGTTATACGGTATGCGTTATGCGTTATACGTTATGCGTTATGCGTTATGCGATATGCGTTATGCGTTATGCGTTATGCGTTATACGTTGTACGTTATGCGTTATGCGATATGCGTCATGCATCAAGCCTTATGCGGTAACGTTATGCGTTATGCGTTTTGCGTTATACGTTATGCAATATGCGTAATGCGTTATGCGTTATGTGTTATACTTTATGCGTTATGCGTTATGGGTTATACTTTATGCGTTATGCGTAATGCGTTATGCGTTATGCGTTATGCGTTATGCGTTATGCGTTATGCGTTATGCGTTATGGGTTATGCGTTATGGGTTATGCGTTATGCGTTATGCGTTATGCGTTATGCGTTATGCGTTCTGCGTTATGCGTTATGCGTTATGCGTTATGCGTTATGCGTTATGCGTTATGCGTTATGCGTTATGCGTTATGCGTTGTGCGTTATAAGTTTGCGTTATGCGTTATGCGTTATGCGTTATGCGGTATGCGTTATGCGGTATGCGTTATGCTTTATGCGTTATGCGTTATGCGTTATGCGTTATGCGTTATACGTTATGCAATATGCGTTATACGGTATGCGTTATGCGTTATGCGTTATGCGTTATGCGTTATGCGTTATGCGTTATGCGTTATGCGTTATGCGTTATGCGTTATGCGTTATGCGTTATGCGTTATGCGTTATGCGTTATGCGTTATGTGTTATGCGTTATGCGTTATGCGTTATGCGTTATGCGTTATGCGCTATGCGTTATGCGTTATGTGTCATACTTTATGCGTTATGCGTTATGCGGTATGGGTTATGCGTTATGTGTTATGCGATATACGTTATGCGTTATGCGTTATGCGTTATGCGATATGCGTTATGCGTTATGCGTTATGCGTCATGCGTTATGCGTTATGCGTTATACGGTATGCGTTATGCGTTATACGTTATGCGGTATGCGTTATGCTTTATGCGTTATGCGTGATCCGTTATGCGTTAAGCATTATGCGTTTTGCTGTATTCGTTATGCGTTGTGCGTTATACGTTTGCGTTATGCGTTATGCGTTATGCGTTATACGGTATGCGTTATGCGTTATACGTTATGCGTTATGCGTTATGCGTTATGCGATATGCGTTATGCGTTATGCGGTATGCGTTATGCTTTATGCGTTATGCGTTATGCGTTATACGGTATGCGTTATGCGTTATACGTTATGCGTTATGCGTTATGCGTTATGCGATATGCGTTATGCGTTATGCGGTATGCGTTATGCTTTATGCGTTATGCGTTATGCGTTATGCGTTATGCGTTATGCTTTATGCGTTATGCTTTATGCGTTATGCGTGATCCGTTATGCGTTAGGCGTTATGCGTTATGCGTTAACGTTATGCGTTATGCCTTATGCGTTATGCGTTATGGGTTATGCGTTATGTGTTATGCGATATACGTTATGCGTTATGCGTTATGCGTTATGCGTTATGCGTTATACGTTGTACGTTATGCGTGATGCGTTATGTTTTATGCGATATGCGTTATGCGTTATGCGTTATGCGTTATGCGTTATGCGTTATGCGTTATGCGTTATACGGTATGCGTTATGCGTTATACGTTATGCGTTATGCGTTCTGCGATATGCGTTATGCGTTATGCGGTATGCGTTATGCTTTATGCGTTATGCGTTATGCGTTATGCGTTATGCTTTATGCGTTATGCTTTATGCGTTATGCGTGATCCGTTATGCGTTAGGCGTTATGCGTTATGCGTTAACGTTATGCGTTATGCCTTATGCGTTATGCGTTATGGGTTATGCGTTATGCCTTATGCGATATACGTTATGCGTTATGCGTTATGCGTTATGCGTTATGCGTTATGCGTTATGCGTTATATGTTGTACGTTATGCGTGATGCGTTATGTTTTATGCGATATGCGTTATGCGTTATGCGTTATGCGTTATGCGTGATGCGTTATGCGTAATGCGTTATGCGTTATGTGTTATACTTTATGCGTTATGCGTAATGCGTTATGCGTTATGCGTTATGCGTTATGCGTTATGCGTTATGCGTTATGCGTTATGTGTTATGCGTTATGCGTTATGCGTTATGCGTTATGCGTTATGCGTTATGCGTTATGCGTTATGCGTTATGCGTTATGCGTTATGCGTTATGCGTTATGCGTTATGCGTTATGCGTTATGCGTTATGCGTTATGCGTTATGCGTTATGCGTTATGCGTTATGCGTTATGCGTTATGCGTTATGCGTTATGCGTTATGCGTTATGCGTTATGCGTTATGCGTTATGCGTTATGCGTTATGCGTTATGCGTTATGCGTTATGCGTTATGCGTTATACGTTATGCGTTGTGCGTTATGCGTTATGCTTTATGCGTTATGCGTTATGCGTTATGCGTTATGTGTTATGCGTTATGCGTTATGCGTTATGCATTATGCGTTATGCGTTATGCGTTATGCGTTATGCGTTATACGTTATGAGTTATGCGTTATGCGTTATGCGATATGCGTCATGCATCAAGCCTTATGCGGTAACGTTATGCGTTATGCGTTTTGCGTTATACGTTATGCAATATGCGTAATGCGTTATGCGTTATGTGTTATACTTTATGCGTTATGCGTTATGTGTTATACTTTATGCGTTATGCGTTATGCGTTATTCGTTATGCGTTATGCGTTATGCGTTATGCGTTATGCGTTATGCGTTATGCGTTATGCGATATGCGTTATGCGTTATGCGTTATGCGTTATGCGTTATGCGTTATGCGTTATTCGTTATGCGTTATGCGTTATGCGTTATGCGTTATGCGTTATGCGTTATGCGTTATGCGTTATGCGTTATGCGTTATGCGTTATGCGTTATGCGTTATGCGTTATGCGTTATGCGTTATGCGTTATGCGTTATGCGTTATGCGTTATGCGTTATGCGTTATGCGTTATGCGTTATGCGTTATGCGTTATGCGTTATGCGTTATGCGTTATGCGTTATGCGTTATGCGTTATGCGTTATGCGTTATGCGTTGTGCGTTATAAGTTTGCGTTATGCGTTATGCGTTATGCGTTATGCGGTATGCGTTATGCTTTATGCGTTATGCGTTATGTGTTATTCGTTATGCTTTATGCGTTATGCTTTATGCGTTATGCGTGATCCGTTAAGCGTTAGGCGTTATGCGTTATGCGTTAACGTTATGAGTTATGCCTTATGCGTTATGCGTTATGGGTTATGCGTTATGTGTTATGCGATATACGTTATGCGTTATGCGTTATGCGTTATGCGTTATGCGTTATGCGTTATGCGTTATACGTTGTACGTTATGCGTGATGCGTTATGTTTTATGCGATATGCGTTATGCGTTATGCGTTATGCGTTATGCGTGATGCGTTATGCGTAATGCGTTATGCGTTATGTGTTATACTTTATGCGTCATGCGTAATGCGTTATGCGTTATGCGTTATGCGTTATGCGTTATGCGTTATGCGTTATGCGTTATGCGTTATGCGTTCTGCGTTATGCGTTATGCGTTATGCGTTATGCGTTATGCGTTATGCGTTATGCGTTATGCGTTATGCGTTATGCGTTATGCGTTATGCGTTGTGCGTTATAAGTTTGCGTTATGCGTTATGCGTTATGCGTTATGCTTTATGCGTTATGCGTTATGCGTTATGCGTTAACGTTATGAGTTATGCCTTATGCGTTATGCGTTATGGGTTATGCGTTATGTGTTATGCGATATACGTTATGCGTTATGCGTTATGCGTTATGCGTTATGCGTTATGCGTTATGCGTTATGCGTTATACGTTGTACGTTATGCGTGATGCGTTATGTTTTATGCGATATGCGTTATGCGTTATGCGTTATGCGTTATGCGTGATGCGTTATGCGTAATGCGTTATGCGTTATGTGTTATACTTTATGCGTCATGCGTAATGCGTTATGCGTTATGCGTTATGCGTTATGCGTTATGCGTTATGCGTTATGCGTTATGCGTTATGCGTTATGCGTTATGCGTTATGCGTTATGCGTTATGCGTTATGCGTTATGCGTTATGCGTTTGGCGTTATGCGTTATGCGTTATGCGTTATGCGTTATGCGTTATGCGTTATGCGTTATGCGTTATGCGTTATGCGTTATGCGTTATGCGTTGTGCGTTATAAGTTTGCGTTATGCGTTATGCGTTATGCGTTATGCTTTATGCGTTATGCGTTATGCGTTATGCGTTATGCGTTATGCGTTATGCGTTATGCGTTATGCATTATGCGTTATGCGTTTTGCGTTATACGTTATGAGTTATGCGTTATGCGTTATGCGATATGCGTCATGCATCAAGCCTTATGCGGTAACGTTATGCGTTATGCGTTTTGCGTTATACGTTATGCAATATGCGTAATGCGTTATGCGTTATGTGTTATACTTTATGCGTTATGCGTTATGTGTTATACTTTATGCGTTATGCGTAATGCGTTATGCGTTATGCGTTGTGCGTTATGCGTTATGCTTTATGCGTTATGCGTTATGCGTTATGCGTTATGCGTTATGCGTTATGCGTCATGCGTTATGCGTTATGCGTTATGCGTTATGCATTTTGCATTATGCGCTATGCGTTATGCGTTATGCGTTATGCGTTATGCATTATGCGTTGTGCGTTATACGTTTGCGTTGTGCGTTATGCGTTATGCGTTATGTGTTATGCGTTATGCGTTATGCGTTATGCGTTACGCATTATGCGTTATGCGTTATGCGTTATGCGTTATACGGTATGCGTTATGCGGTATACGTTATGCGTTATGCGGTATGCGATATGCGTTATGCGTTATGCGTTATGCGTTATGCGTTATGCGTTATGCGTTATACGTTATGCGTTATGCGTTATGCGTGATCCGTTATGTGTTAGGCGATATACGTTTTGCGGTATTCGTTATGCGTTATGCGTTATGCGTTATCCGTTGTTCGTTATGCGTTATGCGTTGTGCGTTATACGTTTGCGTTATGCGTTAGGCGTTATGCGTTATGCGTTAACGTTATGCGTTATGCCTTATGCGTTATGCGTTATGGGTTATGCGTTATGTGTTATGCGATATACGTTATGCGTTATGCGTTATGCGTTATGCGTTATGCGTTATGCGTTATGCGTTATGCGTTATGTGTTATGCGTTATGCGTTATGCGTTATGCGTTATGCGTTATGCGCTATGCGTTATGCGTTATGCGTTATGCGTTATGCGTTATGCGTTATGCGTTATGCGTTATGCGTTATGCGTTATGCGTTATGCGTTATGCGTTATGCGTTATGCGTTATGTGTTATGCGTTATGCGTTATGCGTTATGCGTTATGCGTTATGCGCTATGCGTTATGCGTTATGTGTCATACTTTATGCGTTATGCGTAATGCGTTATGCGTTATGCGTTATGCGTTATGCCTTATGCGTTATGCGTTATGCGTTATGCGTTATGCGTTATGCGTTATGCGTTATGCGTTATGCGTTATGCGTTATGCGTTATGCGTTATGCGTTTTGCGTTATGCGTTATGCGTTATGCGTTATGCGTTATGTGTTATGCGTTATGCGTTATGCGTTATGCGTTATGCGTTATGCGTTATGCGTTATGCGTTATGCGTTATGCGTTATGCGTTATGCGTTATGCGTTATGCGTTGTGCGTTATAAGTTTGCGTTATGCGTTATGCGTTATGCGTTATGCTTTATGCGTTATGCGTTATGCGTTATGCGTTATGCGTTATGCGTTATGCGTTATGCGTTATGCGTTATGCATTATGCGTTATGCGTTTTGCGTTATACGTTATGAGTTATGCGTTATGCGTTATGCGATATGCGTCATGCATCAAGCCTTATGTGGTAACGTTATGCGTTATGCGTTTTGCGTTATACGTTATGCAATATGCGTAATGCGTTATGCGTTATGTGTTATACTTTATGCGTTATGCGTTATGTGTTATACTTTATGCGTTATGCGTAATGCGTTATGCGTTATGCGTTATGCGTTATGCGTTATGCTTTATGCGTTATGCGTTATGCGTTATGCGGTATGCGTTATGCGTTATGCGTTATGCGTTATTCGTCATGCGTTATGCGTTATGCGTTATGCGTTATGCATTTTGCATTATGCGGAATGCGTTATGCGTTATGCGTTATGCGTTATGCATTATGCGTTGTGCGTTATACGTTTGCGTTGTGCGTTATGCGTTATGCGTTATGTGTTATGCGTTATGCGTTATGCGTTATGCGTTATGCGTTATACCTTATGCGTTATGCGTTATGCGTGATCCGTTATGTGTTAGGCGATATACGTTTTGCGGTATTCGTTATGCGTTATGCGTTATGCGTTATCCGTTGTTCGTTATGCGTTATGCGTTGTGCGTTATACGTTTGCGTTATGCGTTAGGCGTTATGCGTTATGCGTTAACGTTATGCGTAATGCCTTATGCGTTATGCGTTATGGGTTATGCGTTATGTGTTATGCGATATACGTTATGCGTTATGCGTTATGCGTTATGCGTTATACGTTGTACGTTATGCTTTATGCGTTATGTTTTATGCGATATGCGTTATGCGTTATGCGTTATGCGTTATGCGTTATGCGTTATGCGTTATGCGTTATGCGTTATGCGTTATGCGTTATGCGTTATGCGTTATGCGATAGGCGTTATGCGTTATGCGTTAACGTTATGCGTTATGCCTTATGCGTTATGCGTTATGGGTTATGCGTTATGTGATATGCGATATACGTTATGCGTTATGCGTTATGCGTTATGCGTTAGGCGTTATGCGTTATGCGTTAGGCGTTATGGGTTTTCCGGTGTTCGTTATGCGTTGTGCATTATGCGTTAGGCGTTATACGTTATGCGTTATGCGTTATGCTTTATGCGTTATGCGTTATGCGTTATGCGTTATGCTTTATGCGTTATGCGTTATGCTTTATGCGTTATGCATTGGGCGTTATGCGTTATGCGTTAGGCGTTATGGGTTTTCCGGTGTTCGTTATGCGTTGTGCATTATGCGTTAGGCGTTATGAAGTATGGGTTATGGTTTATGCGTTATGCGTTGTGCGTTATGCGTGATGCGTTATGCGTTATTCGTTATGCGTTATGCGTTATGCTTTATGCGTTATGCGTTATGCGTTATGCGTTATGCGTTATGCTTTATGCGTTATGCGTTATGCTTTATGCGTTATGCATTAGGCGTTATGCGTTATGCGTTAGGCGTTATGGGTTTTCCGGTGTTCGTTATGCGTTGTGCATTATGCGTTAGGCGTTATGAAGTATGGGTTATGGTTTATGCGTTATGCGTTGTGCGCTATACGTTTGCGTTATGCGTTATGCGTTATACGTTATGCGTTATGCTTTATGCGTGATCCGTTATGTGTTAGGCGATATACGTTTTGCGGTATTCGTTATGCGTTATGCGTTATGCGTTATCCGTTGTTCGTTATGCATTATGCGTTGTGCGTTATACGTTTGCGTTATGCATTATGCGTTATGCGTTATACGGTATGCGTTATGCGTTATACGTTATGCGTTATGCGTTATGCGATATGCGTTATGTGTTATGCGTTATGCATTATGCTTTATGCGTTATGCGTTATGAGTTACACGTTATGCGTTATTCGATATGCGTTATGCGTTATGCGTTATGCGTTATGCGTTATGCGTGATTCGTTATGCGTTAAGCATTATGCGTTTTGCTGTATTCGTTATGCGTTGTGCGTTATACGTTTGCGTTATGCGTTATGCGTTATACGGTTTGCGTTATGCGTTATACGTTATGCGTTATGCGTTATGCGATATGCGTTATGCGTTATGCGTTATGCGTTATGCATTATGCTTTATGCGTTATGCGTTATGCGTTATGCGTTATGCTTTATGCGTTATGCGTTATGTGTTATACTTTATGCGTTATGCGTAATGCGTTATGCGTTATGCGTTATGCGTTATGCGTTATGCGTTATGCGTTATGCGTTATGCGTTATGCGTTATGCGTTATGCGTTATGCGTTATGCGTTGTGCGTTATAAGTTTGCGTTATGCGTTATGCGTTATGCGTTATGCTTTATGCGTTATGCGTTATGCGTTATGCGTTATACGTTATGCGTTATGCGTGATCCGTTATGTGTTAGGCGATATACGTTTTGCGGTATTCGTTATTCGATATGCGTTATGCGTTATGCGTTATGCGTTATGCGTTATGCGTGATCCGTTATGCGTTAAGCATTATGCGTTTTGCTGTATTCGTTATGCGTTGTGCGTTATACGTTTGCGTTATGCGTCAAGCGTTATGCGTTATACGGTATGCGTTATGCGTTATACGTTATGCGTTATGCGTTATGCGATATGCGTTATGCGTTATGCGTTATGCGTTATACGTTGTACGTTATGCGTTATGCGATATGCGTCATGCATCAAGCCTTATGCGGTAACGTTATGCGTTATGCGTTTTGCGTTATACGTTATGCAATATGCGTAATGCGTTATGCGTTATGTGTTATACTTTATGCGTTATGTGTTATGCGTTATGCGTTATGCGTTATGCGTTATGCGTTATGCGCTATGCGTTATGCGTTATGTGTCATACTTTATGCGTTATGCGTAATGCGTTATGCGTTATGCGTTATGCGTTATGCGTTATGCGTTATGCGTTATGCGTTATGCGTTATGCGTTATGCGTTATGCGTTATGCGTTATGCGTTATGCGTTATGCGTTATGCGTTATGCGTTATGCGTTTTGCGTTATGCGTTATGCGTTATGCGTTATGCGTTATGCGTTATGCGTTATGCGTTTTGCGTTATGCGTTATGCGTTATGCGTTATGCGTTATGCATTATGCGTTATGCGTTTTGCGTTATACGTTATGAGTTATGCGTTATGCGTTATGCGATATGCGTCATGCATCAAGCCTTATGCGGTAACGTTATGCGTTATGCGTTTTGCGTTATACGTTATGCAATATGCGTAATGCGTTATGCGTTATGTGTTATACTTTATGCGTTATGCGTTATGTGTTATACTTTATGCGTTATGCGTAATGCGTTATGCGTTATGCGTTATGCGTTATGCGTTATGCTTTATGCGTTATGCCTTATGCGTTATGCGGTATGCGTTATGCGTTATGCGTTATGCGTTATGCGTTATACGGTATGCGTTATGCGTTATACGTTATGCGTTATGCGGTATGCGATATGCGTTATGCGTTATGCGTTATGCGTTATGCGTTATGCGTTATGCGTTATGCGTTATACCTTATGCGTTATGCGTTATGCGTGATCCGTTATGTGTTAGGCGATATACGTTTTGCGGTATTCGTTATGCGTTATGCGTTATGCGTTATCCGTTGTTCGTTATGCGTTATGCGTTGTGCGTTATACGTTTGCGTTATGCGTTAGGCGTTATGCGTTATGCGTTACCGTTATGCGTTATGCCTTATGCGTTATGCCTTATGCGTTATGCGTTATGCGTTATGCGTTATGCGTGATTCGTTATGCGTTAAGCATTATGCGTTTTGCTGTATTCGTTATGCGTTATACGTTATGCGTTATGCGTTATGCGATATGCGTTATGTGTTATGCGTTATGCATTATGCGTTATGCGTTATGAGTTACACGTTATGCGTTATTCGATATGCGTTATGCGTTATGCGTTATGCGTTATGCGTTATGCGTTATGCGTGATTCGTTATGCGTTAAGCATTATGCGTTTTGCTGTATTCGTTATGCGTTGTGCGTTATACGTTTGCGTTATGCGTTATGCGTTATACGGTTTGCGTTATGCGTTATACGTTATGCGTTATGCGTTATGCGATATGCGTTATGCGTTATGCGTTATGCGTTATGCGTTATGCTTTATGCGTTATGCGTTATGCGTTATGCTTTATGCGTTATGCGTTATGTGTTATACTTTATGCGTTATGCGTAATGCGTTATGCGTTATGCGTTATGCGTTATGCGTTATGCGTTATGCGTTATGCGTTATGCGTTATGCGTTATGCGTTATGCGTTGTGCGTTATAAGTTTGCGTTATGCGTTATGCGTTATGCGTTATGCTTTATGCGTTATGCGTTATGCGTTATGCGTTATGCGTTATACGTTATGCGTTATGCGTTATGCGTGATCCGTTATGTGTTAGGCGATATACGTTTTGCGGTATTCGTTATGCGTTATGCGTTATCCGTTGTTCGTTATGCGTTATGCATTATGCTTTATGCGTTATGCGTTATGAGTTACACGTTATGCGTTATTCGATATGCGTTATGCGTTATGCGTTATGCGTTATGCGTGATCCGTTATGCGTTTAGCATTATGCGTTTTGCTGTATTCGTTATGCGTTGTGCGTTATACGTTTGCGTTATGCGTCAAGCGTTATGCGTTATACGGTATGCGTTATGCGTTATACGTTATGCGTTATGCGTTATGCGATATGCGTTATGCGTTATGCGTTATGCGTTATGCGTTATACGTTGTACGTTATGCGTTATGCGATATGCGTCATGCATCAAGCCTTATGCGGTAACGTTATGCGTTATGCGTTTTGCGTTATACGTTATGCAATATGCGTAATGCGTTATGCGTTATGTGTTATACTTTATGCGTTATGCGTTATGTGTTATACTTTATGCGTTATGCGTAATGCGTTATGCGTTATGCGTTATGCGTTATGCGTTATGCGTTAACGTTATGCGTTATGCCTTATGCGTTATGCGTTATGGGTTATGCGTTATGTGTTATGCGATATACGTTATGCGTTATGCGTTATGCGTTATACGTTGTACGTTATGCTTTATGCGTTATGTTTTATGCGATATGCGTTATGCGTTATGCGTTATGCGTTATGCGTTATGCGTTATGCGTTATGCGTTATGCGTTATGCGTTAGGCGTTATGCGTTATGCGTTAACGTTATGCGTTATGCCTTATGCGTTATGCGTTATGGGTTATGCGTTATGTGATATGCGATATACGTTATGTGTTATGCGTTGTGCGTTATGCGTTATGCGTTATGCGTTATGCGTTATGCGTTATGCGTTATGCGTTATACGTTGTACGTTATGCTTTATGCGTTATGTTTTATGCGATATGCGTTATGCGTTATGCGTTATGCGTTATGCGTTATGCGTTATGCTTTATGCGTTATGCGTTATGCGTTATGCGTTATGCTCTATGCGTTATGCGTTATGCTTTATGCGTTATGCATTAGGCGTTATGCGTTATGCGTTAGGCGTTATGGGTTTTCCGGTGTTCGTTATGCGTTGTGCATTATGCGTTAGGCGTTATGAAGTATGCGTTAATGGTTTATGCGTTATGCGTTGTGCGCTATACGTTTGCGTTATGCGTTATGCGTTATACGTTATGCGTTATGCTTTATGCGTGATCCGTTATGTGTTAGGCGATATACGTTTTGCGGTATTCGTTATGCGTTATGCGTTATGCGTTATCCGTTGTTCGTTATGCATTATGCGTTGTGCGTTATACGTTTGCGTTATGCATTATGCGTTATGCGTTATACGGTATGCGTTATGCGTTATACGTTATGCGTTATGCGTTATGCGATATGCGTTATGTGTTATGCGTTATGCATTATGCTTTATGCGTTATGCGTTATGAGTTACACATTATGCGTTATTCGATATGCGTTATGCGTTATGCGTTATGCGTTATGCGTTATGCGTTATGCGTTATGCGTGATTCGTTATGCGTTAAGCATTATGCGTTTTGCTGTATTCGTTATGCGTTGTGCGTTATACGTTTGCGTTATGCGTTATGCGTTATACGGTTTGCGTTATGCGTTATACGTTATGCGTTATGCGTTATGCGATATGCGTTATGCGTTATGCGTTATGCGTTATGCGTTACGCTTTATGCGTTATGCGTTATGCGTTATGCGTTATGCTTTATGCGTTATGCGTTATGCGTTATGTGTTATACTTTATGCGTTATGCGTAATGCGTTATGCGTTATGCGTTATGCGTTATGCGTTATGTGTTATGCGTTATGCGTTATGCGTTATGCGTTATGCGTTATGCGTTATGCGTTATGCGTTATGCGTTATGCGTTATGCGTTATGCGTTATGCGTTGTGCGTTATAAGTTTGCGTTATGCGTTATGCGTTATGCGTTATGCTTTATGCGTTATGCGTTATGCGTTATGCGTTATACGTTATGCGTTATGCGTTATGCGTGATCCGTTATGTGTTAGGCGATATACGTTTTGCGGTATTCGTTATGCGTTATGCGTTATGCGTTATCCGTTGTTCGTTATGCGTTATGCATTATGCTTTATGCGTTATGCGTTATGAGTTACACGTTATGCGTTATTCGATATGCGTTATGCGTTATGCGTTATGCGTTATGCGTTATGCGTGATCCGTTATGCGTTAAGCATTATGCGTTTTGCTGTATTCGTTATGCGTTGTGCGTTATACGTTTGCGTTATGCGTCAAGCGTTATGCGTTATACGGTATGCGTTATGCGTTATACGTTATGCGTTATGCGTTATGCGATATGCGTTATGCGTTATGCGTTATGCGTAATACGTTGTACGTTATGCGTAATGCGATATGCGTCATGCATCAAGCCTTATGCGGTAACGTTATGCGTTATGCGTTTTGCGTTATACGTTATGCAATATGCGTAATGCGTTATGCGTTATGTGTTATACTTTATGCGTTATGCGTTATGGGTTATACTTTATGCGTTATGCGTAATGCGTTATGCGTTATGCGTTATGCGTTATGCGTTATGCGTTATGCGTTAACGTTATGCGTTATGCCTTATGCGTTATGCGTTATGGGTTATGCGTTATGTGTTATGCGATATACGTTATGCGTTATGCGTTATGCGTTATGCGTTATACGTTGTACGTTATGCTTTATGCGTTATGTTTTATGCGATATGCGTTATGCGTTATGCGTTATGCGTTATGCGTTAT
>CAKAJA020000746.1:0-41617 GCA_916610235.2 Lasioglossum morio | reverse complement strand
AACGCATAACGCATAACGCATAACGCATAACGCATAACGCATAACGCATAACGCATAACGCATAACGCATAACCCATAACGCATAACGCATAACGCATAACGCATAACGCATAACGCATAACGCATAACGCATAACGCATAACGCATAACGCATAACGCATAACGCATAACGCATAACGCATAACGCATAACGCATAACGCATAACGCATAACGCATAACGCATAACGCATAACGCATAACGCATAACGCATAACGCATAACGCATAACGCATAACGCAAAACGCATAACGCATAACGCATAACACATAACGGATCACGCATTACTCATAACGCATAACGCATAAAGCATAACGCATAACGCATAACGCATAACGCATAACGCATAACGCATAACGCATAACGCATAACCCATAACGCATAACGCATAACGCATAACGCATAACGCATAACGCATAACGCATAACGCATAACGCATAACGCATAACGCATAACTCATAACACATAACGCATAACCCATAACGCATAACGCATAACGCATAACGCGTAACGGATCAAGCATTACTCATAACGCATAACGCATAACGGATCACGCATTACTCATAACGCATAACGCATAACGGATCACGCATTACTCATAACTCATAACGGATAACACATAACGCATAACGCATAACGCATAACGCATAACGCATAACGCATAACGCATAACGCATAACGCATAACGCATAACGCATAAGGCATAACGCATAACGCAAAACGCATAACGCATAACGGATAACGCATAACACATAACGGATCACGCATTACTTATAACGCATAACGCATAAAGCATAACGCATAACGCATACCGCATAACGCATAACGCATAACGCATAACGCATGACACATAACGCATAACCTATAACGCATAACGCATAACGCACAACGCATAACGCATAACGCATAACGCATAACGCATAACGCATAACGCATAACGGATCACGCATTACTCATAACGCATGACGCATAACGCATAACGCATAACGCATAACGCATAACGCATTACGCGTAACTCATAACGCATAAAGCATAACGCATAACGGATCACGCATTACTCATGACCCATAACGCATAACGCATAACGCATAACGCATAACGCATAACTCATAACACATAACGCATAACCCATAACGCATAACGCATAACGCATTACGCGTAACTCATAACGCATAAAGCATAACGCATAACGGATCACGCATTACTCATAACCCATAACGCATAACGCATAACGCATAACGCATAACTCATAACACATAACCCATAACGCATAACGCATAACGCATAACGCATAACGCATAACGCATAACGCATGACACATAACGCATAACCTATAACGCATAACGCATAACGCACAACGCATAACGCATAACGCATAACGCATAACGCATAACGCATAACGCATAACGGATCACGCATTACTCATAACGCATGACGCATAACGAATAACGCATAACGCATAACGCATAACGCATAACGCATAACCCATAACGCATAACGCATAACGCATTACGCGTAACTCATAACGCATAAAGCATAACGCATAACGGATCACGCATTACTCATAACCCATAACGCATAACGCATAACGCATAACGCATAACTCATAACACATAACGCATAACCCATAACGCATAACGCATAACGCATAACGCGTAACGGATCAAGCATTACTCATAACGCATAACGCATAACGGATAACGCATTACTCATAACGCATAACGCATAACGGATCACGCATTACTAATAACTCATAACGGATAACGCATAACGCATAACGCATAACGCATAACGCATAACGCATAACGCATAACGCATAACGGATCACGCATTACTCATAACGCATAACGCATAACGGATCACGCATTTCTCATAACGCATAACGCATAACGCATAACGCATAACGCATAACGCATAACGCATAACGCATAACGCACAACGCATAACGCATAACGCATAACGCATAACGCATAACGCATAACGCATAAGGCATAACGGATCACGCATAACGCATAACGCATAACGCATAACGCATAACGCATAACGCATAACGCATAACGCATAACGCATAACGCATAACGGATCACGCATTACTCATAACGCATAACCCATAACGCATAACGCATAACGCATAACGCGTAACGGATCAAGCATTACTCATAACGCATAACGCATAACGGATCACGCATTACTCATAACGCATAACGCATAACGGATCACGCATTACTCATAACGGATAACACATAACGCATAACGCATAACGCATAACGCATAACGCATAACGCATAACGCATAACGCATAACGCATAACGCATAACGCATAACGCATAACGCATAACGCATAACGCATAACGCATAACGCATAACGCATAACGCATAACCCATAACGCATAACGCATAACGCATAACGCATAACGCATAACGCATAACGCATAACGCATAACGCATAACCCATAACGCATAACGCATAACGCATAACGCATAACGCATAACGCATAACGCATAAGGCATAACGCATAACGCAAAACGCATAACACATAACGCATAACGCATAACGCATAACGCATAACGCATAACGCATAACCCATAACGCATAACGCATAACGCATAACGCATAACGCATAACGCATAACGCATAACGCATAACGCATAACGCATAACGCATAACGCATAACGCATAACGCATAACGCATAACGCATAACGCATAACGCATAACGCAAAACGCATAACGCATAACGCATAACACATAACGGATCACGCATTACTCATAACGCATAACGCATAAAGCATAACGCATAACGCATAACGCATAACGCATAACGCATAACGCATAACGCATAACGCATAACGCATAACGCATAACGCATAACGCATAACGCATAACGCATAACGCATAACGCATAACGCATAACGCATAACTCATAACACATAACGCATAACCCATAACGCATAACGCATAACGCATAACGCGTAACGGATCAAGCATTACTCATAACGCATAACGCATAACGGATCACGCATTACTCATAACGCATAACGCATAACGGATCACGCATTACTCATAACTCATAACGGATAACACATAACGCATAACGCATAACGCATAACGCATAACGCATAACGCATAACGCATAACGCATAACGCATAACGCATAACGCATAACGCATAACGCATAACGCATAACGCATAACGCATAACGCATAACGCATAACGCATAACGCATAACGCATAACGCATAACGCATAACGCATAACCCATAACGCATAACGCATAACGCATAACGCATAACGCATAACGCATAACGCATAACGCATAACGCATAACGCATAACGCATAACGCATAACGCATAACGCATAACGCATAACGCATAACGCATAACGCATAACGGATAACGCATAACGCAAAACGCATAACGCATAACGCATAACACATAACGGATCACGCATTACTCATAACGCATAACGCATAAAGCATAACGCATAACGCATAATGCATAACGCATAACGCATAACGCATAACGCATAACGCATAACGCATAACACATAACGCATAACCTATAACGCATAACGCGCAACGCATAACGCATAACGCATAACGCAAAACGCATAACGCATAGCGGATAACGCACAACGCATAACACATAACGCATAACGCATAACGCATAACGGATCACGCATTACTCATAACGCATAACGCATAACGCATAACGCATAACGCATAACGCATAACGCATAACGCATAACCCATAACGCATAACGCATAACGCATTACGCGTAACTCATAACGCATAAAGCATAACGCATAACGGATCACGCATTACTCATAACCCATAACGCATAACGCATAACGCATAACGCATAACGCATAACTCATAACACATAACGCATAACCCATAACGCATAACGCATAACGCATAACGCGTAACGGATCAAGCATTACTCATAACGCATAACGCATAACGGATCACGCATTACTCATAAGGCATAACGCATAACGGATCACGCATTACTCATAACTCATAACGGATAACGCATAACGCATAACGCATAACGCATAACGCATAACGCATAACGCATAACGCATAACGCATAACGCATAACGCATAACGCATAACGCATAACGCATAACGCATAAGGCATAACGCATAACGCAAAACGCATAACGCATAACGCATAACGCATAACACATAACGGATCACGCATTACTTATAACGCATAACGCATAAAGCATAACGCATAACGCATACCGCATAACGCATAACGCATAACGCATAACGCATGACACATAACGCATAACCTATAACGCATAACGCATAACGCACAACGCATAACGCATAACGCATAACGCATAACGCATAACGCATAACGCATAACGCATAACGCATAACGGATCACGCATTACTCATAACGCATAACGCATAACGGATCACGCATTTCTCATAACGCATAACGCATAACGCATAACGCATAACGCATAACGCATAACGCATAACGCATAACGCATAACGCATAACGCATAACGCATAACGCATAACGCATAACGCATAACGCATAACGCATAACGCATAACGCATAACGCATAACACATAACGCATAACCTATAACGCATAACGCATAACGCGCAACGCATAACGCATAACGCATAACGCAAAACGCATAACGCATAGCGGATAACGCATAACGCATAACGCATAACGCATAACGCATAACGCATAACGCATAACGCATAACGCATAACGCATAAGGCATAACGCATAACGCAAAACGCATAACGCATAACGCATAACGCATAACGCATAACGCATAACGCATAACGCATAACGCATAACGCATAACGCATAACGCATAACGCATAACGCATAACCCATAACGCATAACGCATAACGCATAACGCATAACGCATAACGCATAACGCATAACGCATAACGCATAACCCATAACGCATAACGCATAACGCATAACGCATAACGCATAACGCATAACGCATAACGCATAACGCATAACGCATAACGCATAACGCATAACGCATAACGCATAACGCATAACGCATAACGCATAACGCATAACCCATAACGCATAACGCATAACGCATAACGCATAACGCATAACGCATAACGCATAACGCATAACGCATAACGCATAACGCATAACGCATAACGCATAACGCATAACGCATAACGCATAACGCATAACGCATAACGCAAAACGCATAACGCATAACGCATAACACATAACGGATCACGCATTACTCATAACGCATAACGCATAAAGCATAACGCATAACGCATAACGCATAACGCATAACGCATAACGCATAACGCATAACGCATAACGCATAACGCATAACGCATAACGCATAACGCATAACGCATAACGCATAACGCATAACGCATAACGCATAACTCATAACACATAACGCATAACCCATAACGCATAACGCATAACGCATAACGCGTAACGGATCAAGCATTACTCATAACGCATAACGCATAACGGATCACGCATTACTCATAACGCATAACGCATAACGGATCACGCATTACTCATAACTCATAACGGATAACACATAACGCATAACGCATAACGCATAACGCATAACGCATAACGCATAACGCATAACGCATAACGCATAACGCATAACGCATAACGCATAACGCATAACGCATAACGCATAACGCATAACGCATAACGCATAACGCATAACGCATAACGCATAACGCATAACGCATAACGCATAACGCATAACGCATAACGCATAACGCATAACGCATAACGCATAACGCATAACGCATAACGCATAACGCATAACGCATAACGCATAACGCATAACGCATAACGCATAACGCATAACGCATAACGCATAACGCATAACGCATAACGCATAACGCAAAACGCATAACGCATAACGCATAACACATAACGGATCACGCATTACTCATAACGCATAACGCATAAAGCATAACGCATAACGCATAATGCATAACGCATAACGCATAACGCATAACGCATAACGCATAACGCATAACACATAACGCATAACCTATAACGCATAACGCGCAACGCATAACGCATAACGCATAACGCAAAACGCATAACGCATAACGCATAACGCATAACGCATAACACATAACGCATAACGCATAACGCATAACGGATCACGCATTACTCATAACGCATAACGCATAACGCATAACGCATAACGCATAACGCATAACGCATAACGCATAACCCATAACGCATAACGCATAACGCATTACGCGTAACTCATAACGCATAAAGCATAACGCATAACGGATCACGCATTACTCATAACCCATAACGCATAACGCATAACGCATAACGCATAACGCATAACTCATAACACATAACGCATAACCCATAACGCATAACGCATAACGCATAACGCGTAACGGATCAAGCATTACTCATAACGCATAACGCATAACGGATCACGCATTACTCATAAGGCATAACGCATAACGGATCACGCATTACTCATAACTCATAACGGATAACACATAACGCATAACGCATAACGCATAACGCATAACGCATAACGCATAACGCATAACGCATAACGCATAACGCATAACGCATAACGCATAACGCATAACGCATAAGGCATAACGCATAACGCAAAACGCATAACGCATAACGCATAACGCATAACACATAACGGATCACGCATTACTTATAACGCATAACGCATAAAGCATAACGCATAACGCATACCGCATAACGCATAACGCATAACGCATAACGCATGACACATAACGCATAACCTATAACGCATAACGCATAACGCACAACGCATAACGCATAACGCATAACGCATAACGCATAACGCATAACGCATAACGCATAACGGATCACGCATTACTCATAACGCATAACGCATAACGGATCACGCATTTCTCATAACGCATAACGCATAACGCATAACGCATAACGCATAACGCATAACGCATAACGCATAACGCATAACGCATAACGCATAACGCATAACGCATAACGCATAACGCATAACGCATAACGCATAACGCATAACGCATAACGCATAACACATAACGCATAACCTATAACGCATAACGCATAACGCGCAACGCATAACGCATAACGCATAACGCAAAACGCATAACGCATAGCGGATAACGCATAACGCATAACGCATAACGCATAACGCATAACGCATAACGCATAACGCATAACGCATAACGCATAAGGCATAACGCATAACGCAAAACGCATAACGCATAACGGATAACGCATAACACATAACGGATCACGCATTACTTATAACGCATAACGCATAAAGCATAACGCATAACGCATACCGCATAACGCATAACGCATAACGCATAACGCATGACACATAACGCATAACCTATAACGCATAACGCATAACGCACAACGCATAACGCATAACGCATAACGCATAACGCATAACGCATAACGCATAACGGATCACGCATTACTCATAACGCATGACGCATAACGCATAACGCATAACGCATAACGCATAACGCATTACGCGTAACTCATAACGCATAAAGCATAACGCATAACGGATCACGCATTACTCATGACCCATAACGCATAACGCATAACGCATAACGCATAACGCATAACGCATAACTCATAACACATAACGCATAACCCATAACGCATAACGCATAACGCATTACGCGTAACTCATAACGCATAAAGCATAACGCATAACGGATCACGCATTACTCATAACCCATAACGCATAACGCATAACGCATAACGCATAACTCATAACACATAACGCATAACCCATAACGCATAACGCATAACGCATAACGCGTAACGGATCAAGCATTACTCATAACGCATAACGCATAACGGATCACGCATTACTCATAACGCATAACGCATAACGGATCACGCATTACTAATAACTCATAACGGATAACGCATAACGCATAACGCATAACGCATAACGCATAACGCATAACGCATAACGCATAACGGATCACGCATTACTCATAACGCATAACGCATAACGGATCACGCATTTCTCATAACGCATAACGCATAACGCATAACGCATAACGCATAACGCATAACGCATAACGCATAACGCACAACGCATAACGCATAACGCATAACGCATAACGCATAACGCATAACGCATAAGGCATAACGGATCACGCATAACGCATAACGCATAACGCATAACGCATAACGCATAACGCATAACGCATAACGCATAACGCATAACGGATCACGCATTACTCATAACGCATAACCCATAACGCATAACGCATAACGCATAACGCGTAACGGATCAAGCATTACTCATAACGCATAACGCATAACGGATCACGCATTACTCATAACGCATAACGCATAACGGATCACGCATTACTCATAACACATAACGCATAACGCATAACGCATAACGCATAACGCATAACGCATAACGCATAACGCATAACGCATAACGCATAACGCATAACGCATAACGCATAACGCATAACGCATAACGCATAACGCATAACGCATAACGCATAACGCATAACGCATAACGCATAACGCATAACGCATAACGCATAACGCATAACGCATAACGCATAACGCATAACGCATAACGCATAACGCATAACGCATAACGCATAACGCATAACGCATAACGCATAACGCATAACGCATAACGCATAACGCATAACGCATAACGCATAACGCATAACGCATAACCCATAACGCATAACGCATAACGCATAACGCATAACGCATAACGCATAACGCATAACGCATAACGCATAACGCATAACGCATAACGCATAACGCATAACGCATAACGCATAACGCATAACGCATAACGCATAACACATAACGCATAACCTATAACGCATAACGCGCAACGCATAACGCATAACGCATAACGCAAAACGCATAACGCATAGCGGATAACGCATTACTCATAACGCATAACGCATAACGGATCACGCATTTCTCATAACGCATAACGCATAACGCATAACGCATAACGCATAACGCATAACGCATAACGCATAACGCATAACGCATAACGCATAACGCATAACGCATAATGCATAAAGCATAACGCATAACGCATAACGCATAACGCATAACGCATAACGCATAACGCATAACGCATAACGCATAACGCAAAACGCAAAACGCATAACGCATAACGCATAACGCATAACACATAACGGATCACGCATTACTCATAACGCATAACGCATAAAGCATAACGCATAACGCATAATGCATAACGCATAACGCATAACGCATAACGCATAACACATAACGCATAACCTATAACGCATAACGCATAACGCACAACGCATAACGCATAACGCAAAACGCATAACGCATAGCGGATAACGCACAACGCATAACACATAACGCATAACGCATAACGCATAACGCATAACGCATAACGCATAACGCATAACGCATAACGCATAACGCATAACGCATAACGCATAACGCATAACGCATAACGCATAACGCATAACGCATAACGCATAACGCATAACGCATAACGCATATCGCATAACGCATAACGCATAACGCATAACGCATAACGCATAACGCATAACGCATAACGCATAACGCATAACGGATAACGCATAACGCATAACCCATAACGCATAACGCATAACGCATAACGCATAACACATAACGCATAACCCATAACGCATAACGCATAACGCATAACGCTTAACGCATGACCCATAGCGCTTAACGCATTACGCGTAACTCATAACGCAAAAAGCATAACGCATAACGGGTCACGCATTACTCATAACCCATAACGCATAACGCATAACGCATAACGCATAACGCATAACACATAACGCATAACCCATAATGCATAACGCATAACGCATAACGCATAACGCATAACGCATAACGCATAACGGATCACGCATTACTCATAACGCATAACGCATAACGGATCACGCATAACGCATAACGCATAACGCATAACGCATAACGCATAACGCATAACGCATAACGCATAACGCATAACGCATAACGCATAACGCATAACGCATAACGCATAACGCATAACGCAAAACGCATAACGCATAGCGGATAACGCACAACGCATAACACATAACGCATAACGCATGACGCATAACGCATAACGCATAACGGATCACGCATAACGCATAACGCATAACGCATAACGCATAACGCATAACACATAACGCATAACGCATAACGGATAACGCATAACGCATAACGCATAACGCAAAACGCATAACGCATAGCGGATAACGCACAACGCATAACACATAACGCATAACGCATAACGCATAACGCATAACGGATCACGCATTACTCATAACGCATAACGCATAACGCATAACGCATAACGCATAAAGCATAACGCATAACGGATCACGCATTACTCATAACCCATAACGCATAACGCATAACGCATAACGCATACGCATAACTCATAACACATAACGCATAACCCATAACGCATAACGCATAACGCATAACACATAACGCATAACCCATAACGCATAACGCATAACGCATAACGCTTAACGCATGACCCATAGCGCTTAACGCATTACGCGTAACTCATAACGCAAAAAGCATAACGCATAACGGGTCACGCATTACTCATAACCCATAACGCATAACGCATAACGCATAACGCATAACGCATAACGCATAACGCATAACGCATAACGCATAACGCATAACGCATAACGCAAAACGCATAACGCATAACGCATAACACATAACGGATCACGCATTACTCATAACGCATAACGCATAACGCATAACGCATAACGCATAACGCATAACGCATAACGCATAACGCATAACGCATAACGCATAACGCATAACGCATAACGCATAACACATAACGCATAACCCATAACGCATAACGCATAACGCATAACGCATAACGCATAACGCATAACGCATAACGCATAACGCATAACGCATAACGGATCACGCATTTCTCATAACGCATAACGCATAACGCATAACGCATAACGCATAACGCATAACGCATAGCGCATAACGCATAACGCATAACGCATAACGCATAACGCATAACGCATAACGCATAACGCATAACGCATAACGCATAACGCATAACGCAAAACGCATAACGCATAACGCATAACGCATAACGCATAACGCATAACGCATAAGGCATAACGCATAACGCAAAACGCATAACGCATAACGCATAACACATAACGGATCACGCATTACTTATAACGCATAACGCATAAAGCATAACGCATAACGCATACCGCATAACGCATAACGCATAACGCATAACGCATGACACATAACGCATAACCTATAACGCATAACGCATAACGCACAACGCATAACGCATAACGCATAACGCATAACGCATAACGCATAACGCATAACGCATAACGCATAACGCATAACGCATAACGGATCACGCATAACGCATAACGCATAACGCATAACGCATAACGCATAACGCATAACGCATAACGCATAACGCATAACGGATCACGCATAACGCATAACGCGTAACGGATCAAGCATTACTCATAACGCATAACGCATAACGGATCACGCATTACTCATAACGCATAACGCATAACGGATCACGCATTACTCATAACTCATAACGGATAACACATAACGCATAACGCATAACGCATAACGCATAACGCATAACGCATAACGCATAACGCATAACGGATCACGCATTACTCATAACGCATAACGCATAACGGATCACGCATTACTAATAACTCATAACGCATAACGCATAACGCATAACGCATAACGCATAACGCATAACGCATAACGCATAACGCATAACGCATAACGGATCACGCATTTCTCATAACGCATAACGCATAACGCATAACGCATAACGCATAACGCATAACGCATAGCGCATAACGCATAACGCATAACGCATAACGCATAACGCATAACGCATAACGCATAACGCATAACGCATAACGCATAACGCATAACGCAAAACGCATAACGCAAAACGCATAACGCATAACGCATAACGCATAACGCATAACGCATAAGGCATAACGCATAACGCAAAACGCATAACGCATAACGCATAACACATAACGGATCACGCATTACTTATAACGCATAACGCATAAAGCATAACGCATAACGCATACCGCATAACGCATAACGCATAACGCATAACGCATGACACATAACGCATAACCTATAACGCATAACGCATAACGCACAACGCATAACGCATAACGCATAACGCATAACGCATAACGCATAACACATAACGCATAACCCATAACGCATAACGCATAACGCATAACGCAAAACTCATAACGCATAACGCATAACGCATAACGCATAACGCATAACGCATAACGCATAACGCATAAGGCATAACGCATAACGCAAAACGCATAACGCATAACGCATAACGCATAACACATAACGGATCACGCATTACTTATAACGCATAACGCATAAAGCATAACGCATAACGCATACCGCATAACGCATAACGCATAACGCATAACGCATGACACATAACGCATAACCTATAACGCATAACGCATAACGCACAACGCATAACGCATAACGCATAACGCATAACGCATAACGCATAACACATAACGCATAACCCATAACGCATAACGCATAACGCATAACGCATAACGCATAACGCATAACGCATAACGCATAACGCATAACGCATAACGCATAACGCATAACGCATCACGCATAACGCATAACGCATAACGCATAACGCATAACGCATAACGCATAACGCATAACGCATAACGCATAACGCATAACGCATAACGCATAACGCATAACGCATAACGCATAACGCATAACGCATAACGCATAACGCATGACACATAACGCATAACCTATAACGCATAACGCATAACGCACAACGCATAACGCATAACGCATAACGCATAACGCATAACGCATAACGCATAACGCATAACGCATAACGCATAACGGATCACGCATAACGCATAACGCATAACGCATAACGCATAACGCATAACGCATAACGCATAACGCATAACGCATAACGGATCACGCATAACGCATAACGCGTAACGGATCAAGCATTACTCATAACGCATAACGCATAACGGATCACGCATTACTCATAACGCATAACGCATAACGGATCACGCATTACTCATAACTCATAACGGATAACACATAACGCATAACGCATAACGCATAACGCATAACGCATAACGCATAACGCATAACGCATAACGGATCACGCATTACTCATAACGCATAACGCATAACGGATCACGCATTACTAATAACTCATAACGGATAACGCATAACGCATAACGCATAACGCATAACGCATAACGCATAACGCATAACGCATAACGCATAACGGATCACGCATTTCTCATAACGCATAACGCATAACGCATAACGCATAACGCATAACGCATAACGCATAGCGCATAACGCATAACGCATAACGCATAACGCATAACGCATAACGCATAACGCATAACGCATAACGCATAACGCATAACGCATAACGCAAAACGCATAACGCATAACGCATAACGCATAACGCATAACGCATAAGGCATAACGCATAACGCAAAACGCATAACGCATAACGCATAACACATAACGGATCACGCATTACTTATAACGCATAACGCATAAAGCATAACGCATAACGCATACCGCATAACGCATAACGCATAACGCATAACGCATGACACATAACGCATAACCTATAACGCATAACGCATAACGCACAACGCATAACGCATAACGCATAACGCATAACGCATAACGCATAACACATAACGCATAACCCATAACGCATAACGCATAACGCATAACGCAAAACTCATAACGCATAACGCATAACGCATAACGCATAACGCATAACGCATAACGCATAAGGCATAACGCATAACGCAAAACGCATAACGCACAACGCATAACGCATAACACATAACGGATCACGCATTACTCATAACGCATAACGCATAACGGATCACGCATTACTCATAACTCATAACGGATAACACATAACGCATAACGCATAACGCATAACGCATAACGCATAACGCATAACGCATAACGCATAACGGATCACGCATTTCTCATAACGCATAACGCATAACGCATAACGCATAACGCATAACGCATAACGCATAACGCATAACGCATAAGGCATAACGCATAACGCAAAACGCATAACGCACAACGCATAACGCATAACACATAACGGATCACGCATTACTCATAACGCATAACGCATAACGCATAACACATAACGCATAACCCATAACGCATAACGCATAACGCATAACGCAAAACTCATAACGCATAACGCATGACACATAACGCATAACCTATAACGCATAACGCATAACGCACAACGCATAACGCATAACGCATAACGCATAACGCATAACGCATAACACATAACGCATAACCCATAACGCATAACGCATAACGCATAACGCAAAACTCATAACGCATAACGCATAACGCATAACGCATAACGCATAACGCATAACGCATAACGCATAACGCATAACGCATAACGCATAACGCATAACGGATCACGCATTTCTCATAACGCATAACGCATAACGCATAACGCATAACGCATAACGCATAACGCATAGCGCATAACGCATAACGCATAACCCATAACGCATAACGCATAACGCATAACGCATAACGCATAACGCATAACGCATAACGCATAACGCAAAACGCATAACGCATAACGCATAACGCATAACGCATAACGCATAAGGCATAACGCATAACGCAAAACGCATAACGCATAACGCATAACACATAACGGATCACGCATTACTTATAACGCATAACGCATAAAGCATAACGCATAACGCATACCGCATAACGCATAACGCATAACGCATAACGCATGACACATAACGCATAACCTATAACGCATAACGCATAACGCACAACGCATAACGCATAACGCATAACGCATAACGCATAACGCATAACACATAACGCATAACCCATAACGCATAACGCATAACGCATAACGCAAAACTCATAACGCATAACGCATAACGCATAACGCATAACGCATAACGCATAACGCATAAGGCATAACGCATAACGCAAAACGCATAACGCACAACGCATAACGCATAACACATAACGGATCACGCATTACTCATAACGCATAACGCATAACGGATCACGCATTACTCATAACTCATAACGGATAACACATAACGCATAACGCATAACGCATAACGCATAACGCATAACGCATAACGCATAACGCATAACGGATCACGCATTACTCATAACGCATAACGCATAACGGATCACGCATTACTAATAACTCATAACGGATAACGCATAACGCATAACGCATAACGCATAACGCATAACGCATAACGCATAACGCATAACGCATAACGGATCACGCATTTCTCATAACGCATAACGCATAACGCATAACGCATAACGCATAACGCATAACGCATAGCGCATAACGCATAACGCATAACGCATAACGCATAACGCATAACGCATAACGCATAACGCATAAGGCATAACGCATAACGCAAAACGCATAACGCATAACGCATAACACATAACGGATCACGCATTACTTATAACGCATAACGCATAAAGCATAACGCATAACGCATACCGCATAACGCATAACGCATAACGCATAACGCATGACACATAACGCATAACCTATAACGCATAACGCATAACGCACAACGCATAACGCATAACGCATAACGCATAACGCATAACGCATAACACATAACGCATAACCCATAACGCATAACGCATAACGCATAACGCAAAACTCATAACGCATAACGCATAACGCATAACGCATAACGCATAACGCATAACGCATAAGGCATAACGCATAACGCAAAACGCATAACGCATAACGCATAACGCATAACACATAACGGATCACGCATTACTTATAACGCATAACGCATAAAGCATAACGCATAACGCATACCGCATAACGCATAACGCATAACGCATAACGCATGACACATAACGCATAACCTATAACGCATAACGCATAACGCACAACGCATAACGCATAACGCATAACGCATAACGCATAACGCATAACACATAACGCATAACCCATAACGCATAACGCATAACGCATAACGCATAACGCATAACGCATAACGCATAACGCATAACGCATAACGCATAACGCATAACGGATCACGCATTTCTCATAACGCATAACGCATAACGCATAACGCATAACGCATAACGCATAACGCATAACGCATAACGCATAACGCATAACGCATAACGCATAACGCATAACGCATAACGCATCACGCATAACGCATAACGCATAACGCATAACGCATAACGCATAACGCATAACGCATAACGCATAACGCATAACGCATAACGCATAACGCATAACGCATAACGCATAACGCATAACGCATAACGCATAACGCATAACGCATAACGCATGACACATAACGCATAACCTATAACGCATAACGCATAACGCACAACGCATAACGCATAACGCATAACGCATAACGCATAACGCATAACGCATAACGCATAACGCATAACGCATAACGGATCACGCATAACGCATAACGCATAACGCATAACGCATAACGCATAACGCATAACGCATAACGCATAACGGATCACGCATAACGCATAACGCGTAACGGATCAAGCATTACTCATAACGCATAACGCATAACGGATCACGCATTACTCATAACGCATAACGCATAACGGATCACGCATTACTCATAACTCATAACGGATAACACATAACGCATAACGCATAACGCATAACGCATAACGCATAACGCATAACGCATAACGGATCACGCATTACTCATAACGCATAACGCATAACGGATCACGCATTACTAATAACTCATAACGGATAACGCATAACGCATAACGCATAACGCATAACGCATAACGCATAACGCATAACGCATAACGGATCACGCATTTCTCACAACGCATAACGCATAACGCATAACGCATAACGCATAACGCATAACGCATAGCGCATAACGCATAACGCATAACGCATAACGCATAACGCATAACGCATAACGCATAACGCATAACGCATAACGCATAACGCATAACGCATAACGCATAACGCATAACGCATAACGCATAACGCATAACGCATAACGCATAACGCATAAGGCATAACGCATAACGCAAAACGCATAACGCATAACGCATAACACATAACGGATCACGCATTACTTATAACGCATAACGCATAACCCATAACGCATAACGCATACCGCATAACGCATAACGCATAACGCATAACGCATGACACATAACGCATAACCTATAACGCATAACGCATAACGCATAACGCATAACGCATAACGCATAACGCATAACGCATAACGCATAACACATAACGCATAACCCATAACGCATAACGCATAACGCATAACGCAAAACTCATAACGCATAACGCATAACGCATAACGCATAACGCATAACGCATAACGCATAAGGCATAACGCATAACGCAAAACGCATAACGCATAACGCATAACGCATAACACATAACGGATCACGCATTACTTATAACGCATAACGCATAAAGCATAACGCATAACGCATACCGCATAACGCATAACGCATAACGCATAACGCATGACACATAACGCATAACCTATAACGCATAACGCATAACGCACAACGCATAACGCATAACGCATAACGCATAACGCATAACGCATAACACATAACGCATAACCCATAACGCATAACGCATAACGCATAACGCATAACGCATAACGCATAACGCATAACGCATAACGCATAACGCATAACGCATAACGGATCACGCATTTCTCATAACGCATAACGCATAACGCATAACGCATAACGCATAACGCATAACGCATAACGCATAACGCATAACGCATAACGCATAACGCATAACGCATCACGCATAACGCATAACGCATAACGCATAACGCATAACGCATAACGCATAACGCATAACGCATAACGCATAACGCATAACGCATAACGCATAACGCATAACGCATAACGCATAACGCATAACGCATAACGCATATCGCATAACGCATAACGCATAACGCAAAACGCAAAACGCATAACGCATAACGCATAACGCATAACGCATAACGCATAACGCATAAGGCATAACGCATAACGCAAAACGCATAACGCATAACGCATAACGCATAACACATAACGGATCACGCATTACTTATAACGCATAACGCATAACAAATAACGCATAACGCATAACGCATAACGCATAACGCATAACGCATAACGCATAACGCATAACGCATAACGCATAACGCATAACGCATAACGCATAACGCATAACGCATAACGCATAACGCATAACGGATCACGCATTACTCATAACGCATAACGCATAACGGATCACGCATTACTCATAACTCATAACGGATAACACATAACGCATAACGCATAACGCATAACGCATAACGCATAACGCATAACGCATAACGCATAACGCATAACGCATAACGCATAACGCATAACGCATAACGCATAACGCATAACGCATAACGCATAACGCATAACGCATAACGCATAACGCATAACGCATAACGCATAACGCATAACGCAAAACGCAAAACGCATAACGCATAACGCATAACGCATAACACATAACGGATCACGCATTACTCATAACGCATAACGCATAAAGCATAACGCATAACGCATAATGCATAACGCATAACGCATAACGCATAACGCATAACACATAACGCATAACCTATAACGCATAACGCATAACGCACAACGCATAACGCATAACGCAAAACGCATAACGCATAGCGGATAACGCACAACGCATAACACATAACGCATAACGCATAACGCATAACGCATAACGCATAACGCATAACGCATAACACATAACGGATCACGCATTACTTATAACGCATAACGCATAACAAATAACGCATAACCCATAACGCATAACGCATAACGCATAACGCATAACGCATAACGCATAACGCATAACGCATTTCTCATAACGCATAACGCATAACGCATAACGCATAACGCATAACGCATAACGCATAACGCATAACGCATAACGCATAACGCATAACGCATAACGCATAACGCATAACGCATAACGCATAACGCATAACGCATAACGCATAACGCATAACGCATAACGCATAACGCATAACGCATAACGCAAAACGCATAACGCATAACGCACAACGCATAACGCATAACGCATAACGCATAAGGCATAACGCATAACGCAAAACGCATAACGCATAACGCATAACACATAACGGATCACGCATTACTTATAACGCATAACGCATAACAAATAACGCATAACCCATAACGCATAACGCATAACGCATAACGCATAACGCATAACGCATAACGCATAACGCATAACGCATAACGCATAACGCATAACGCATAACGCATAACGCATAACGCATAACGCATAACGCATAACGCATAACGCATAACGCATAACGCATAACGCATAACGCATAACGCATAACGCATAACGCATAACGCATAACGCATAACGCATAACGCATAACGCAAAACGCATAACGCATAACGCATAACGCATAACGCATAACGCATAAGGCATAACGCATAACGCAAAACGCATAACGCATAACGCATAACGCATAACACATAACGGATCACGCATTACTTATAACGCATAACGCATAACAAATAACGCATAACGCATAACGCATAACGCATAACGCATAACGCATAACGCATAACGCATAACGCATAACGCATAACGCATAACGCATAACGCATAACGCATAACGGATCACGCATTACTCATAACGCATAACGCATAACGGATCACGCATTACTCATAACTCATAACGGATAACACATAACGCATAACGCATAACGCATAACGCATAACGCATAACGCATAACGCATAACGCATAACGCATAACGCATAACGCATAACGCATAACGCATAACGCATAACGCATAACGCATAACGCATAACGCATAATGCATAACGCATAACGCATAACGCATAACGCATAACGCATAACGCATAACGCAAAACGCAAAACGCATAACGCATAACGCATAACGCATAACACGTAACGGATCACGCATTACTCATAACGCATAACGCATAAAGCATAACGCATAACGCATAATGCATAACGCATAACGCATAACGCATAACGCATAACACATAACGCATAACCTATAACGCATAACGCATAACGCACAACGCATAACGCATAACGCAAAACGCATAACGCATAGCGGATAACGCACAACGCATAACCCATAACGCATAACGCATAACGCATAACGCATAACGCATAACGCATAACGCATAACGCATAACACATAACGGATCACGCATTACTTATAACGCATAACGCATAACAAATAACGCATAACCCATAACGCATAACGCATAACGCATAACGCATAACGCATAACGCATAACGCATAACGCATTTCTCATACCGCATAACGCATAACGCATAACGCATAACGCATAACGCATAACGCATAACGCATAACGCATAACGCATAACGCATAACGCATAACGCATAACGCATAACGCATAACGCATAACGCATAACGCATAACGCATAACGCATAACGCATAACGCATAACGCATAACGCATAACGCATAACGCAAAACGCATAACGCATAACGCACAACGCATAACGCATAACGCATAACGCATAAGGCATAACGCATAACGCAAAACGCATAACGCATAACGCATAACGCATAACACATAACGGATCAAGCATTACTTATAACGCATAACGCATAACAAATAACGCATAACCCATAACGCATAACGCATAACGCATAACGCATAACGCATAACGCATAACGCATAACGCATAACGCATAACGCATAACGGATCACGCATAACGGATAACGCATAACGCATAACCCATAACGCATAACGCATAACGCATAACGCATAACGCATAACGCATAACACATAACGCATAACCCATAACGCATAACGCATAACGCATAACGCTTAACGCATGACCCATAGCGCTTAACGCATTACGCGTAACTCATAACGCAAAAAGCATAACGCATAACGGGTCACGCATTACTCATAACCCATAACGCATAACGCATAACGCATAACGCATAACGCATAACGCATAACGCATAACACATAACGCATAACCCATAATGCATAACGCATAACGCATAACGCATAACGCATAACGCATAACGGATCACGCATTACTCATAACCCATAACGCATAACAGATCACGCATAACGCATAACGCATAACGCATAACGCATAACGCATAACGCATAACGCATAACGCATAACGCATAACGGATCACGCATTACTTATAACGCATAACGCATAACAAATAACGCATAACCCATAACGCATAACGCATAACGCATAACGCATAACGCAAAACGCATAACGCATAACGCACAACGCATAACGCATAACGCATAACGCATAAGGCATAACGCATAACGCAAAACGCATAACGCATAACGCATAACGCATAACACATAACGAATCACGCATTACTTATAACGCATAACGCATAACAAATAACGCATAACCCATAACGCATAACGCATAACGCATAACGGATCACGCATAACGGATAACGCATAACGCATAACCCATAACGCATAACGCATAACGCATAACGCATAACGCATAACGCATAACACATAACGCATAACCCATAACGCATAACGCATAACGCATAACGCTTAACGCATGACCCATAGCGCTTAACGCATTACGCGTAACTCATAACGCAAAAAGCATAACGCATAACGGGTCACGCATTACTCATAACCCATAACGCATAACGCATAACGCATAACGCATAACGCATAACGCATAACGCATAACACATAACGCATAACCCATAATGCATAACGCATAACGCATAACGCATAACGCATAACGCATAACGGATCACGCATTACTCATAACCCATAACGCATAACAGATCACGCATAACGCATAACGCATAACGCATAACGCATAACGCATAACGCATAACGCATAAAGCATAACGCATAACGCAAAACGCATAACGCATAACACATAACGGATCACGCAATACTCATAACGCATAACGCATAACGCATAACGCATAACGCATAACGCATAACGCATAACGCATAACGCATAACGCATAACGCATAACGCATAACGCATAACGCATAACGCATAACGCATAACACATAACGCATAACCCATAACGCATAACGCATAACGCATAACGCATAACGCATAACGCATAACGCATAACGCATAACGCATAACGCATAACGCATAACGCATAACGCATAACGCATAACGCATAACGCATAACGCATAACGCATAACGCAAAACGCATAACGCATAACGCATAACACATAACGGATCACGCATTACTCATAACGCATAACGCATAAAGCATAACGCATAACGCATAATGCATAACGCATAACGCATAACGCATAACGCATAACAAATAACGCATAACCTATAACGCATAACGCGCAACGCATAACGCATAACGCATAACGCATAACGCAAAACGCATAACGCATAGCGGATAACGCACAACGCATAACACATAACGCATAACGCATAACGCATAACGCATAACGGATCACGCATTACTCATAACGCATAACGCATAAAGCATAACGCATAACGCATAATGCATAACGCATAACGCATAACGCATAACGCATAACACATAACGCATAACCTATAACGCATAACGCGCAACGCATAACGCATAACGCATAACGCAAAACGCATAACGCATAGCGGATAACGCACAACGCATAACACATAACGCATAACGCCTAACGCATAACGCATAACGGATCACGCATTACTCATAACGCATAACGCATAACGCATAACGCATAACGCATAAAGCATAACGCATAACGGATCACGCATAACGCATAACGCATAACACATAACGGATCACGCATTACTTATAACGCATAACGCATAAAGCATAACGCATAACGCATACCGCATAACGCATAACGCATAACGCATAACGCATGACACATAACGCATAACCTATAACGCATAACGCATAACGCACAACGCATAACGCATAACGCATAACGCATAACGCATAACGCATAACACATAACGCATAACCCATAACGCATAACGCATAACGCATAACGCATAACGCATAACGCATAACGCATAACGCATAACGCATAACGCATAACGCATAACGCATAACGCATAGCGGATAACGCACAACGCATAACACATAACGCATAACGCATAACGCATAACGCATAACGCAAAACGCAAAACGCATAACTCATAACGCATAACGCATAACACATAACGGATCACGCATTACTCATAACGCATAACGCATAAAGCATAACGCATAACGCATAATGCATAACGCATAACGCATAACGCATAACGCATAACGCATAACGCATAACGCATAACGCATAACGCATAACGCATAACGCATAACGCATAACGCATAACGCATAACGCATAACGGATCACGCATTTCTCATAACGCATAACGCATAACGCATAACGCATAACGCATAACACATAACGGATCACGCATTACTTATAACGCATAACGCATAACGCATTACTTATAACGCATAACGCATAACGCATAACGCATAACGCATAACGCATAACGCATAACGCATAACGCATAACGCATAACGCATAACGCATAACGCATAACGCATAACGCATAAGGCATAACGCATAACGCAAAACGCATAACGCATAACGCATAACGCATAACACATAACGGATCACGCATTACTTATAACGCATAACGCATAACAAATAACGCATAACCCATAACGCATAACGCATAACGCATAACGCATAAGTCATAACGCATAACGCATAACGCATAACACATAACGGATCACGCATTACTTATAACGCATAACGCATAACAAATAACGCATAACCCATAACGCATAACGCATAACGCATAACGCATAACGCATAACGCATAACGCATAACGCATAACGCATAACGCATAACGCATAACGCATAACGCATAACGCATAACGCATAACGCATAACGCATAACGCATAACGCATAACGCATAACGCATAACGCATAACGCATAACGCATAACGCATAACGCATAACGCATAACGCATAACGCATAACGCATAACGCAAAACGCATAACGCATAACGCATAACGCATAACGCATAACGCATAACGCATAACGCATAAGGCATAACGCATAACGCAAAACGCATAACGCATAACGCATAACGCATAACACATAACGGATCACGCATTACTTATAACGCATAACGCATAACAAATAACGCATAACGCATAACGCATAACGCATAACGCATAACGCATAACGCATAACGCATAACGCATAACGCATAACGCATAACGGATCACGCATTACTCATAACGCATAACGCATAACGGATCACGCATTACTCATAACTCATAACGGATAAACATAACGCATAACGCATAACGCATAACGCATAACGCATAACGCATAACGCATAACGCATAACGCATAACGCATAACGCATAACGCATAATGCATAACGCATAACGCATAACGCATAACGCATAACGCAAAACGCAAAACGCATAACGCATAACGCATAACGCATAACACATAACGGATCACGCATTACTCATAACGCATAACGCATAAAGCATAACGCATAACGCATAATGCATAACGCATAACGCATAACGCATAACGCATAACACATAACGCATAACCTATAACGCATAACGCATAACGCACAACGCATAACGCATAACGCAAAACGCATAACGCATAGCGGATAACGCACAACGCATAACCCATAACGCATAACGCATAACGCATAACGCATAACGCATAACGCATAACGCATAACACATAACGGATCACGCATTACTTATAACGCATAACGCATAACAAATAACGCATAACCCATAACGCATAACGCATAACGCATAACGCATAACGCATAGCGCATAACGCATAACGCATAACGCATAACGCATTTCTCATAACGCATAACGCATAACGCATAACGCATAACGCATAACGCATAACGCATAACGCATAACGCATAACGCATAACGCATAACGCATAACGCATAACGCATAACGCATAACGCATAACGCATAACGCATAACGCATAACGCATAACGCATAACGCATAACGCATAACGCATAACGCATAAGGCATAACGCATAACGCAAAACGCATAACGCATAACGCATAACGCATAACGCATAACGCATAACACATAACGGATCACGCATTACTTATAACGCATAACGCATAACAAATAACGCATAACCCATAACGCATAACGCATAACGCATAACGCATAAGGCATAACGCATAACGCATAACGCATAACACATAACGGATCACGCATTACTTATAACGCATAACGCATAACAAATAACGCATAACCCATAACGCATAACGCATAACGCATAACGCATAACGCATAACGCATAACGCATAACGCATAACGCATAACGCATAACGCATAACGCATAACGCATAACGCATAACGCATAACGCATAACGCATAACGCATAACGCATAACGCATAACGCATAACGCATAACGCATAACGCATAACGCATAACGCATAACGCATAACGCATAACGCATAACGCATAACGCATAACGCATAACGCATAACGCATAACGCATAACGCATAACGCATAACGCATAACGCATAACGCATAACGCATAACGCATAACGCATAACGCATAACGCATAACGCATAACGCATAACGCATAACGCATAACGCAAAACGCATAACGCATAACGCATAACGCATAACGCATAACGCATAACGCATAAGGCATAACGCATAACGCAAAACGCATAACGCATAACGCATAACGCATAACACATAACGGATCACGCATTACTTATAACGCATAACGCATAACAAATAACGCATAACGCATAACGCATAAGGCATAACGCATAACGCATAACGCATAACGCATAACGCATAACGCATAACGCATAACGCATAACGCATAACGGATCACGCATTACTCATAACGCATAACGCATAACGGATCACGCATTACTCATAACTCATAACGGATAACACATAACGCATAACGCATAACGCATAACGCATAACGCATAACGCATAACGCATAACGCATAACGCATAACGCATAACGCATAACGCATAATGCATAACGCATAACGCATAACGCATAACGCATAACGCATAACGCAAAACGCAAAACGCATAACGCATAACGCATAACGCATAACACATAACGGATCACGCATTACTCATAACGCATAACGCATAAAGCATAACGCATAACGCATAATGCATAACGCATAACGCATAACGCATAACGCATAACGCATAACGCATAACGCATAACGCATAACGCATAACGCAAAACGCATAACGCATAACACATAACGGATCACGCAATACTCATAACGCATAACGCATAACGCATAACGCATAACGCATAACGCATAACGCATAACGCATAACGCATAACGCATAACGCATAACGCATAACACATAACGCATAACCCATAACGCATAACGCATAACGCATAACGCATAACGCATAACGCATAACGCATAACGCATAACGCATAACGCATAACGCATAACGCATAACGCATAACGCATAACGCATAACGCATAACGCATAACGCATAACGCATAACGCAAAACGCATAACGCATAACGCATAACACATAACGGATCACGCATTACTCATAACGCATAACGCATAAAGCATAACGCATAACGCATAATGCATAACGCATAACGCATAACGCATAACGCATAACAAATAACGCATAACCTATAACGCATAACGCGCAACGCATAACGCATAACGCATAACGCATAACGCAAAACGCATAACGCATAGCGGATAACGCACAACGCATAACACATAACGCATAACGCATAACGCATAACGCATAACGGATCACGCATTACTCATAACGCATAACGCATAAAGCATAACGCATAACGCATAATGCATAACGCATAACGCATAACGCATAACGCATAACGCATAACACATAACGCATAACCTATAACGCATAACGCGCAACGCATAACGCATAACGCATAACGCAAAACGCATAACGCATAGCGGATAACGCACAACGCATAACACATAACGCATAACGCATAACGCATAACGCATAACGGATCACGCATTACTCATAACGCATAACGCATAACGCATAACTCATAACGCATAAAGCATAACGCATAACGGATCACGCATAACGCATAACGCATAACACATAACGGATCACGCATTACTTATAACGCATAACGCATAAAGCATAACGCATAACGCATAACGCATAACGCATAACGCATAACGCATAACGCATGACACATAACGCATAACCTATAACGCATAACGCATAACGCACAACGCATAACGCATAACGCATAACGCATAACGCATAACGCATAACACATAACGCATAACCCATAACGCATAACGCATAACGCATAACGCATAACGCATAACGCATAACGCATAACGCATAACGCATAACGCATAACGCATAACACATAACGCATAACGGATCACGCATTACTCATAACGCATAACGCATAACGGATCACGCATTTCTCATAACGCATAACGCATAACGCATAACGCATAACGCATAACGCATAACGCATAACGCATAACGCATAACGCATAACGCATAACGCATAACGCATAACGCATAACGCATACCGCATAATGCATAACGCATAACGCATAGCGCATAACGCATAACGCATAACGCATAACGCATAACGCATAACGCATAACGCATAACGCATAACACATAACGCATAACCCATAACGCATAACGCATAACGCATAACGCATAACGCATAACGCATAACGCATAACGCATAACGCATAACGCATTACGCATAACGCATAACGGATCACGCATTTCTCATAACGCATAACGCATAACGCATAACGCATAACGCATAACGCATAACGCATAACGCATAACGCATAACGCATAACGCATAACGCATAACGCATAACGCATAACGCATAACGCATAACGCATAACGCATAACGCATAACGCATAACGCATAACGCATAACGCATAACGCATAACGCATAACGCATAACGCATAACGCATAACGCATAACGCAAAACGCATAACGCATAACGCATAACGCATAACGCATAACGCATAACGCATAACGCATAAGGCATAACGCATAACGCAAAACGCATAACGCATAACGCATAACGCATAACACATAACGGATCACGCATTACTTATAACGCATAACGCATAACAAATAACGCATAACCCATAACGCATAACGCATAACGCATAACGCATAACGCATAACGCATAACGCATAACGCATAACGCATAACGCATAACGCATAACGCATAACGCATAACGCATAACGCATAACGCATAACGCATAACGGATCACGCATTACTCATAACGCATAACGCATAACGGATCACGCATTTCTCATAACGCATAACGCATAACGCATAACGCATAACGCATAACGCATAACGCATAACGCATAACGCATAACGCATAACGCATAACGCATAACGCATAACGCATAACGCATAACGCATAACGCATAACGCATAACGCATAACGCATAACGCATAACGCATAACGCATAACGCATAACGCATAACGCATAACGCATAACGCATAATGTTTAACGCATAACGCATAACGCATAACGCATAACGCATAACGCATAACGCATAACGCATAACGCAAAACGCAAAACGCATAACTCATAACGCATAACGCATAACACATAACGGATCACGCATTACTCATAACGCATAACGCATAAAGCATAACGCATAACGCATAATGCATAACGCATAACGCATAACGCATAACGCATAACACATAACGCATAACCTATAACGCATAACGCATAACGTACAACGCATAACGCATAACGCATAACGCAAAACGCATAACGCATAGCGGATAACGCACAACGCATAACACATAACGCATAACGCATAACGCATAACGCATAACGCATAACGCATAACGCATAACGCATAACGCATAACGCATAACGGATCACGCATTTCTCATAACGCATAACGCATAACGCATAACGCATAACGCATAACGCATAACGCATAACGCATAACGCATAACGCATAACGCATAACGCATAACGCATAACGCATAATGCATAACGCATAACGCATAACGCATAACGCATAACGCATAACACATAACGCATAACCTATAACGCATAACGCGCAACGCATAACGCATAACGCATAACGCAAAACGCATAACGCATAGCGGATAACGCACAACGCATAACACATAACGCATAACGCCTAACGCATAACGCATAACGGATCACGCATTACTCATAACGCATAACGCATAACGCATAACGCATAACGCATAAAGCATAACGCATAACGGATCACGCATAACGCATAACGCATAACACATAACGGATCACGCATTACTTATAACGCATAACGCATAAAGCATAACGCATAACGCATACCGCATAACGCATAACGCATAACGCATAACGCATGACACATAACGCATAACCTATAACGCATAACGCATAACGCACAACGCATAACGCATAACGCATAACGCATAACGCATAACGCATAACGCATAACACATAACGCATAACCCATAACGCATAACGCATAACGCATAACGCATAACGCATAACGCATAACGCATAACGCATAACGCATAACGCATAACGGATCACGCATTACTCATAACGCATAACGCATAACGGATCACGCATTTCTCATAACGCATAACGCATAACGCATAACGCATAACGCATAACGCATAACGCATAACGCATAACGCATAACGCATAACGCATAACGCATAACGCATAACGCATAACGCATAACGCATAACCCATACTTCATAACGCATCACGCATAACTCATAACACATATCGGATAACGCATAACGCATAACGCATAACGCATAACGCATAACACATAACGCATAACCCATAACGCATAACGCATAACGCATAACGCATAACGCATAACGCATAACGCATAACGCATAACGCATAACGCATAACGCATAACGCATAACGGATCACGCATTTCTCATAACGCATAACGCATAACGCATAACGCATAACGCATAACGCATAACGCATAACGCATAACGCATAACGCATAACGCATAACGCATAACGCATAACGCATAACGCATAACGCATAACGCATAACGCATAACGCATAACGCATAACGCATAACGCATAACGCATAACGCAAAACGCATAACGCATAACGCATAACGCATAACGCATAACGCATAACGCATAACGCATAAGGCATAACGCATAACGCAAAACGCATAACGCATAACGCATAACGCATAACACATAACGGATCACGCATTACTTATAACGCATAACGCATAACAAATAACGCATAACCCATAACGCATAACGCATAACGCATAACGCATAACGCATAACGCATAACGCATAACGCATAACGCATAACGCATAACGCATAACGCATAACGCATAACGCATAACGGATCACGCATTACTCATAACGCATAACGCATAACGGATCACGCATTTCTCATAACGCATAACGCATAACGCATAACGCATAACGCATAACGCATAACGCATAACGCATAACGCATAACGCATAACGCATAACGCATAACGCATAACGCATAACGCATAACGCATAACGCATAACGCATAACGCATAACGCATAACGCATAACGCATAACGCATAACGCATAATGTTTAACGCATAACGCATAACGCATAACGCATAACGCATAACGCATAACGCATAACGCATAACGCAAAACGCAAAACGCATAACTCATAACGCATAACGCATAACACATAACGGATCACGCATTACTCATAACGCATAACGCATAAAGCATAACGCATAACGCATAACGCATAATGCATAACGCATAACGCATAACGCATAACGCATAACACATAACGCATAACCTATAACGCATAACGCATAACGCACAACGCATAACGCATAACGCATAACGCAAAACGCATAACGCATAGCGGATAACGCACAACGCATAACACATAACGCATAACGCATAACGCATAACGCATAACGCATAACGCATAACGCATAACGCATAACGCATAACGCATAACGCATAACGCATAACGCATAGCGGATAACGCACAACGCATAACACATAACGCATAACGCATAACGCATAACGCATAACGCATAACGGATCACGCATTACTCATAACGCATACGGCATAACGCATAACGCATAACGCATAACGCATAACGCATAACGCATAACGCATAACGCATAACGCATAACGCATAACGCATATCGCATAACGCATAACGCATAACGCATAACGCATAACGCATAACGCATAACGCATAACGCATATCGCATAACGCATAACGCATAACGCATAACGCATAACGCATAACGCAAAACGCATAACGGATAACGCATAACGGATAACCCATAACGCATAACGCATAACGCATAACGGATAACCCATAACGCATAACGCATAACGCATAACGCATAACGCATAACGCATAACGCATAACGCATAACGCATAACGCATAACGCATAACGCATAACGCATAACGCATAACGCATAACGCATAACGCATAACGCATAACGCATAACGCATAACGCATAACGCATAACGCATAACGCATAACGCATAACGCATAACGCATAACGCAAAACGCATAACGTATAGCGGATAACGCACAACGCATAACATATAACGCATAACGCATAACGCATAACGCATAACGGATCACGCATTACTCATAACGCATAACGCATAACGCATAACGCATAACGCATAACGCATAACGCATAACGCATAACGCTTAACGCATAACGCATAACGCATAACGCATAACGCATAACGCATAACGCATAACGCATATCGCATAACGCATAACGCATAACGCATAACGCATAACGCATAACGCATAACGCATATCGCATAACGCATAACGCAAAACGCATAACGCATAACGCAAAACGCATAACGGATAACGCATAACGGATAACCCATAACGCATAACGCATAACGCATAACGCATAACGCATAACGCATAACGCATAACGCATAACGCATAACGCATAACGCATAACGCATAACGCATAACGCATAACGCATAACGCATAGCGGATAACGCACAACGCATAACACATAACGCATAACGCATAACGCATAACGCATAACGCATAACGGATCACGCATTACTCATAACGCATAAGGCATAACGCATAACGCATAACGCATAACGCATAACGCATAACGCATAACGCATAACGCATAACGCATAACGCATAACGCATAACGCATAACGCATAACGCATAACGCATAACGCATAACGCATAACGCATAACGCATAACGCTTAACGCATAACGCATATCGCATAACGCATAACGCATAACGCATAACGCATAACGCATAACGCATAACGCATAACGGATAACGCATAACGGATAACCCATAACGCATAACGCATAACGCATAACGCATGACCCATAGCGCATAACGCATTACGCGTAACTCATAACGCATAAACCATAACGCATAACGGATCACGCATTACTCATAACCCATAACGCATAACCCATAACGCATAACGCATAACGCATAACGCTTAACGCATGACCCATAGCGCATAACGCATTACGCGTAACTCATAACGCATAAAGCATAACGCATAACGGATCACGCATTACTCATAACCCATAACGCATAACGCATAACGCATTACGCGTAACTCATAACGCATAAAGCATAACGCATAACGGATCACGCATTACTCATAACCCATAACGCATAACGCATAACGCATAACGCATAAGGCATAACGCATAACGCAAAACGCATAACTCATAACGCATAAAGCATAACGCATAACGGATCACGCATTACTCATAACCCATAACGCATAACGCATAACGCATAACGCATAACGCATAACTCATAACACATAACGCATAACCCATAACGCATAACGCATAACGCATAACGCGTAACGGATCAAGCATTACTCATAACGCATAACGCATAACGGATCACGCATTACTCATAACGCATAACGCATAACGCATAACGCATAACGCATAAGGCATAACGCATAACGCAAAACGCATAACTCATAACGCATAAAGCATAACGCATAACGCATAACGCATAAGGCATAACGCATAACGCAAAACGCATAACGCATAACGCATAACGCATAACACATAACGGATCACGCATTACTTATAACGCATAACGCATAAAGCATAACGCATAACGCATAACGCATAACGCATAACTCATAACACATAACGCATAACCCATAACGCATAACGCATAACGCATAACGCGTAACGGATCAAGCATTACTCATAACGCATAACGCATAACGCATAACGCATAACGCATAACCCATAACGCATAACGCATAACGCGTAACGGATCAAGCATTACTCATAACGCATAACGCATAACGGATCACGCATTACTCATAACTCATAACGGATAACACATAACGCATAACGCATAACGCATAACGCATAACGCATAACGCATAACGCATAACGCATAACGCATAACGCATAACGCATAACGCATAACGCATAACACATAACGCATAACCCATAACGCATAACGCATAACGCATAACGCATAACGCATAACGCATAACGAATAACGCATAACGCATAACGCATAACGGATCACGCATTACTCATAACGCATAACGCATAACGGATCACGCATTTCTCATAACGCATAACGCATAACGCATAACGCATAACGCATAACGCATAACGCATAACGCATAACGCATAACGCATAACGCATAACGCATAACGCATAGCGGATAACGCACAACGCATAACACATAACGCATAACGCATAACGCATAACGCATAACGCATAACGCATAACGCATAACGCATAACGCATAACGCATAACGCATAACGCATAACGCATAACGCATAACGCATAACGCATAACGTATAACGCATAACGCATAACCCATAACGCATAACGCATAACGCATAACGCGTAACGGATCAAGCATTACTCATAACGCATAACGCATAACGCATAACGCATAACGCATAACGCATAACGCATAATGCATAACGCATAACGCATAACGCATAACGCATAACGCATAACGCATAACGCATAACGCATAACGCATAACGCATAACGCATAACGCATAACGCATAACGCATAACGCATAACGCATAACGCATAACACATAACGCATAACCCATAACGCATAACGCATAACGCATAACGCATAACGCATAACGCATAACGGATCACGCATTTCTCATAACGCATAACGCATAACGCATAACGCATAACGCATAACGCATAACGCATAACGCATAACGCATAACGCATAACGCATAACGCATAACGCATAACGCATAACGCATAACGCATAACCCATAACGCATAACGCATAACGCATAACGCATAACGCATAACGCATAACGCATAACGCATAACGCATAACGCATAACGCATAACGCATAACGCATAACGCATAACGCATAACGCATAACGCATAACTCATAACACATAACGCATAACCCATAACGCATAACGCATAACGCATAACGCGTAACGGATCAAGCATTACTCATAACGCATAACGCATAACGCATAACGCATAACGCATAAGGCATAACGCATAACGCAAAACGCATAACTCATAACGCATAAAGCATAACGCATAACGGATCACGCATTACTCATAACCCATAACGCATAACGCATAACGCATAACGCATAACGCATAACTCATAACACATAACGCATAACCCATAACGCATAACGCATAACGCATAACGCGTAACGGATCAAGCATTACTCATAACGCATAACGCATAACGGATCACGCATTACTCATAACGCATAACGCATAACGCATAACGCATAACGCATAACGCATAACGCATAACGCAAAACGCATAACTCATAACGCATAACGCATAACGCATAACGCATAACGCATAAGGCATAACGCATAACGCAAAACGCATAACGCATAACGCATAACGCATAACACATAACGGATCACGCATTACTTATAACGCATAACGCATAAAGCATAACGCATAACGCGTAATGCATAACGCATAACGCATAACGCATAACGCATGACACATAACGGATCACGCATAACGGATCACGCATTTCTCATAACGCATAACGCATAACGCATAACGCATAACGCATAACGCATAACGCATAACGCATAACGCATAACGCATAACGCATAACGCATAACGCATAACGCATAACGCATAACGCATAACGCATAACGCATAACGCATAACGCATAACGCATAACGCATAACGCATAAGGCATAACGCATAACGCATAACGCATAACGCATAACGCATAACGCATAACGCATAACGCATAACGCATAACGCATAACGCATAACGCATAACGCATAACGCATAACGCATAACACATAACGCATAACCCATAACGCATAACGCATAACGCATAACGCATAACGCATAACGCATAACGGATCACGCATTTCTCATAACGCATAACGCATAACGCATAACGCATAACGCATAACGCATAACGCATAACGCATAACGCATAACGCATAACGCATAACGCATAACGCATAACGCATAACGCATAACGCATAACGCATAACGCATAACGCATAACGCATAACGCAGAACGCATAACGCATAACGCATAACGCATAACGCATAACGCATAACGCATAACTCATAACACATAACGCATAACCCATAACGCATAACGCATAACGCATAACGCGTAACGGATCAAGCATTACTCATAACGCATAACGCATAACGCATAACGCATAACGCATAAGGCATAACGCATAACGCAAAACGCATAACTCATAACGCATAAAGCATAACGCATAACGGATCACGCATTACTCATAACCCATAACGCATAACGCATAACGCATAACGCATAACGCATAACTCATAACACATAACGCATAACCCATAACGCATAACGCATAACGCATAACGCGTAACGGATCAAGCATTACTCATAACGCATAACGCATAACGGATCACGCATTACTCATAACGCATAACGCATAACGCATAACGCATAACGCATAAGGCATAACGCATAACGCAAAACGCATAACTCATAACGCATAAAGCATAACGCATAACGCATAACGCATAACGCATAACGCATAACGCATAACGCATAACGCATAACGCATAACGCATAACACATAACGGATCACGCATTACTTATAACGCATAACGCATAAAGCATAACGCATAACGCGTAATGCATAACGCATAACGCATAACGCATAACGCATGACACATAACGGATCACGCATAACGGATCACGCATTTCTCATAACGCATAACGCATAACGCATAACGCATAACGCATAACGCATAACGCATAACGCATAACGCATAACGCATAACGCATAACGCATAACGCATAACGCATAACGCATAACGCATAACGCATAACGCATAACGCATAACGCATAACGCATAAGGCATAACGCATAACGCATAACGCATAACGCATAACGCATAACGCATAACGCATAACGCATAACGCATAAGGCATAACGCATAACGCAAAACGCATAACGCATAACGCATAACGCATAACACATAACGGATCACGCATTACTTATAACGCATAACGCATAAAGCATAACGCATAACGCGTAATGCATAACGCATAACGCATAACGCATAACGCATGACACATAACGCATAACCTATAACGCATAACGCATAACGCACAACGCATAACGCATAACGCATAACGCAAAACGCATAACGCATAGCGGATAACGCACAACGCATAACACATAACGCATAACGCATAACGCATAACGCATAACGCATAACGCATAACGCATAACGCATAACGGATCACGCATTACTCATAACGCATAAGGCATAACGCATAACGCATAACGCATAACGCATAACGCATAACGCATAACGCATAACGCATAACGCATAACGCATAACGCATAACGCATAACGCATAACGCATAACGCATAACGCATAACGCATATCGCATAACGCATAACGCATAACGCATAACGCATAACGCTTAACGCATAACGCATATCGCATAACGCATAACGCATAACGCATAACGCAAAACGGATAACGAATAACGGATAACCCATAACGCATAACGCATAACGCATAACGCATAACGCATAACACATAACCCATAACGCATAACGCATAACGCATAACGCTTAACGCATGACCCATAGCGCATAACGCATTACGCGTAACTCATAACGCATAAAGCATAACGCATAACGGATCACGCATTACTCATAACCCATAACGCATAACCCATAACGCATAACGCATAACGCATAACGCTTAACGCATGACCCATAGCGCATAACGCATTACGCGTAACTCATAACGCATAAAGCATAACGCATAACGGATCACGCATTACTCATAACCCATAACGCATAACGCATAACGCATTACGCGTAACTCATAACGCATAAAGCATAACGCATAACGGATCACGCATTACTCATAACCCATAACGCATAACGCATAACGCATAACGCATAACGCATAACGCATAACGCATAACTCATAACACATAACGTATAACCCATAACGCATAACGCATAACGCATAACGCGTAACGGATCAAGCATTACTCATAACGCATAACGCATAACGCATAACGCATAACCCATAACGCATAACGCATAACGCATAACGCGTAACGGATCAAGCATTACTCATAACGCATAACGGATCACGCATTACTCATAACTCATAACGGATAACACATAACGCATAACGCATAACGCATAACGCATAACGCATAACGCATAACGCATAACGCATAACGCATAACGCATAACGCATAACGCATAACGCATAACACATAACGCATAACCCATAACGCATAACGCATAACGCATAACGCATAACGCATAACGCATAACGCATAACGCATAACGCATAACGCATAACGCATAACGGATCACGCATTACTCATAACGCATAACGCATAACGGATCACGCATTTCTCATAACGCATAACGCATAACGCATAACGCATAACGCATAACGCATAACGCATAACGCATAACGCATAACGCATAACGCATAACGCATAACGCATAACGCATAACGCATAACGCATAACGCATAACGCATAACGCATAACGCATAACGCATAACGCATAACGCATAACGCATAACGCATAACGCATAACGCATAACGCATAACGCATAACGCATAACGCATAACGCATAACGCATAACGCATAACACATAACGGATCACGCATTACTCATAACGCATAACGCATAAAGCATAACGCATAACGCATAATGCATAACGCATAACGCATAACGCATAACGCATAACGCATGACACATAACGCATAACCTATAACCCATAACGCATAACGCACAACGCATAACGCATAACGCATAACGCAAAACGCATAACGCATAGCGGATAACGCCCAACGCATAACACATAACGCATAACGCATAACGCATAACGCATAACGCATAACACATAACGCATAACCCATAACGCATAACGCATAACGCATAACGCATAACGCATAACGCATAACGCATAACGCATAACGCATAACGCATAACGCATAACGCATAACGCATAACGCATAACGCAAAACGCATAACGCATAACGCATAACGCATAACAAATAACGCATAACCTATAACGCATAACGCGCAACGCATAACGCATAACGCATAACGCATAACGCATAACGCATAACGCATAACGCATAAAGCATAACGCATAACGCATAACGCAAAACGCATAACGCATAACACATAACGGATCACGCAATACTCATAACGCATAACGCATAACGCATAACGCATAACGCATAACGCATAACGCATAACGCATAACGCATAACGCATAACGCATAACGCATAACGCATAACGCATAACGCTTAACGCATGACCCATAGCGCATAACGCATTACGCGTAACTCATAACGCATAAAGCATAACGCATAACGGATCACGCATTACTCATAACCCATAACGCATAACGCATAACGCATAACGCATTACGCGTAACTCATAACGCATAAAGCATAACGCATAACGGATCACGCATTACTCATAACCCATAACGCATAACGCATAACGCATAACGCATAACGCATAACGCATAACTCATAACACATAACGCATAACCCATAACGCATAACGCATAACGCATAACGCGTAACGGATCAAGCATTACTCATAACGCATAACGCATAACGCATAACGCATAACGCATAACGCTTAACGCATAACGCATATCGCATAACGCATAACGCATAACGCATAACGCAAAACGGATAACGAATAACGGATAACCCATAACGCATAACGCATAACGCATAACGCATAACGCATAACACATAACCCATAACGCATAACGCATAACGCATAACGCTTAACGCATGACCCATAGCGCATAACGCATTACGCGTAACTCATAACGCATAAACCATAACGCATAACGGATCACGCATTACTCATAACCCATAACGCATAACCCATAACGCATAACGCATAACGCATAACGCTTAACGCATGACCCATAGCGCATAACGCATTACGCGTAACTCATAACGCATAAAGCATAACGCATAACGGATCACGCATTACTCATAACCCATAACGCATAACGCATAACGCATTACGCGTAACTCATAACGCATAAAGCATAACGCATAACGGATCACGCATTACTCATAACCCATAACGCATAACGCATAACGCATAACGCATAACGCATAACGCATAACGCATAACTCATAACACATAACGTATAACCCATAACGCATAACGCATAACGCATAACGCGTAACGGATCAAGCATTACTCATAACGCATAACGCATAACGCATAACGCATAACCCATAACGCATAACGCATAACGCATAACGCGTAACGGATCAAGCATTACTCATAACGCATAACGGATCACGCATTACTCATAACTCATAACGGATAACACATAACGCATAACGCATAACGCATAACGCATAACGCATAACGCATAACGCATAACGCATAACGCATAACGCATAACGCATAACGCATAACGCATAACACATAACGCATAACCCATAACGCATAACGCATAAAGCATAACGCATAACGGATCACGCATTACTCATAACCCATAACGCATAACGCATAACGCATAACGCATTACGCGTAACTCATAACGCATAAAGCATAACGCATAACGGATCACGCATTACTCATAACCCATAACGCATAACGCATAACGCATAACGCATAACGCATAACGCATAACTCATAACACATAACGCATAACCCATAACGCATAACGCATAACGCATAACGCGTAACGGATCAAGCATTACTCATAACGCATAACGCATAACGCATAACGCATAACGCATAACGCTTAACGCATAACGCATATCGCATAACGCATAACGCATAACGCATAACGCAAAACGGATAACGAATAACGGATAACCCATAACGCATAACGCATAACGCATAACGCATAACACATAACCCATAACGCATAACGCATAACGCATAACGCATAACGCTTAACGCATGACCCATAGCGCATAACGCATTACGCGTAACTCATAACGCATAAACCATAACGCATAACGGATCACGCATTACTCATAACCCATAACGCATAACCCATAACGCATAACGCATAACGCATAACGCTTAACGCATGACCCATAGCGCATAACGCATTACGCGTAACTCATAACGCATAAAGCATAACGCATAACGGATCACGCATTACTCATAACCCATAACGCATAACGCATAACGCATTACGCGTAACTCATAACGCATAAAGCATAACGCATAACGGATCACGCATTACTCATAACCCATAACGCATAACGCATAACGCATAACGCATATCGCATAACGCATAAAGCATAACTCATAACACATAACGTATAACCCATAACGCATAACGCATAACGCATAACGCGTAACGGATCAAGCATTACTCATAACGCATAACGCATAACGCATAACGCATAACCCATAACGCATAACGCATAACGCATAACGCGTAACGGATCAAGCATTACTCATAACGCATAACGGATCACGCATTACTCATAACTCATAACGGATAACACATAACGCATAACGCATAACGCATAACGCATAACGCATAACGCATAACGCATAACGCATAACGCATAACGCATAACGCATAACGCATAACGCATAACGCATAACACATAACGCATAACCCATAACGCATAACGCATAACGCATAACGCATAACGCATAACGCATAACGCATAACGCATAACGCATAACGCATAACG